>PNEQ01078227.1:215420-299130 GCA_003012365.1 Medauroidea extradentata | reverse complement strand
AGTAGAAAATTCTAGAAAATTATGTGACGTCATCAAAGGCAGGTGATGCAATCCAAGATGGCGACCGGAAGTGATGCAATCCAAGATGGCGACTGCAAAGGTCAAGGTCATCCAAGATGGCGGACGGGTGACGTCATCCAAGATGGCCGCCGTAAAAGTCCCCCAGTCCCCACCCCCAACCCCCTGTCCCCGGAGCCCCCTTTTCCATCTACTTCCATTAATATATTTATATCCTTCCTCGGCTATTTGAAGATAAATACACACATTTATTTTGATAAATGTTCAGGTAGGTGCTACTAATACTGAATAATAACGCTGGAATTTCTTTCCTTTCTGGATACTACGGAACACCGTATTTAGCTTGTCGGTCCCACGAGCGTACATACACCCTTGGTGACGTAGAAAATTACAGTAAATCTTAAAGGCGGACTCTCGCGAATATCCGCTACTTCGGGGCACGCCCGAGTCGATCTAAAATAAAATACGCGGACTCCCACGAATATCCGCGACTTCGAGGCACACCCGAGTCGATCTCAGATAAAATACGCGGACTCCCGCGAATGGAGACGCGGCTCTAAGGCTCGTCCACCTTTCGTGACGGTCACAACTGGAGTCTCCACAAATATTCCGCGGACCACGCGAATACCCGCGGCTAGGGACATACCAGCTCTCTTGGTGTCCGCGGCAAGAATCCCCTTATCAAACCTAACCGACGCGCTCGCGACACTTTCCCTAAAAACTCCCCCTTTTACTCCCAGCCAACCACAGGCTCTGTGGATGACTGACAAAACTAAACACAACCTTTCCTCAGACTGGTTTAAAATCTCTTCTCAAAATTATTACAGGTTAGCATTAACATACACTCTATTCAAATACAAAATTTGAACCCTTTTGGATAACTAATAACAAAGTTAATATTAAATTTCACTGCAGGGGGTGAGTGAAGCTACGCCCCTTACGCTTACCTACTTCTCGCACCTTGAGCTCTGTTTCCCACACCAATTCAAGGCTGTGAACTAGCTCTCGTCCTACATTTACAGCTTCCTCTTTCCTTCGGCGTGAAGGGTTAAATGGCCGAGACATAACTCAAAAACTCCTCTCAAACCCTTCGCCTCTGGCCAGTGTGCAAAACTGGATTTAAGATCAATTACGTGAAACAAATTATTGCAATTGAGTAAGATTAAACACATGATTCTGAATACAACGAAATTCCAGCTGGCTCTGTACGATTATTCTATCACCTTGTTGCATTTACATTGAACATTACGTTTAATCAATATGAATATAGCAAAGAGGCCTATTGCATATTTATACGGCCCCATCGCTTCAAAATCCATAGCAAAAATGAATCGGCGGTAATCTTGGGTGCTAGTTCAACGCTTGGCTCGTTGAGGCGATGCAAAATTTGATGCCCGCTTCAAGGTCGTCTTTATAATGCCGTCACTTATAATACAGCAAGTTCAGGAAAGCGGTGCCCTGAACGGTTCAGTTTCAGAAAATTATTTTTAACAGCGGACATTAAAACAGGACGCTGACATATAGAAACAGACTTTTAGAACATCATGTGTTTAATTTTAGAAATGACATTTACCAGGTGTCAGGAAAGTAATATCGTTCGTGGAACAGACTGCATCGACGATCTTTCCAAAAGGAACAGCTCGACAGATGCCTTATTTGCAAGGGCTATGCAATCGGCGAGCTAAGTGTGTTTACACTCACAGCTCACGTGGTGGGTGGTTTGTGTAAAACAGAACACGTCCCAAGAAAACTTTCTCTCCCCTGTCTCCGTAACATCTTTGCAACAACAGTCGCAAAGTCAACTCTAGCCCTGTCTTTTCTTTATTCCTTGGATTACCTGTTCTCTATACTTCAGCTGAATAAATAAGTACTGGAGATTTCTTTGAGTTCTTAGAATAACGTATTTCTTAAGACTATTGCCTCTTATTTGATACTGATTTTACTATAGTTACTGTTAGACCTAAACTAGATCATGTACCACAAAACTCCCCCCTCCACCAGTTTTGTTTACGAATAGTTTTTAAACTGTAGTCGAATTTATTTTATAAAAAGTTGTAAAGTTTTGAATTTATAATTAATTTTTTAAAAATTTCATAAGTATTATAGTAAGCTTAAACCACAGGGTATTTTGTCTTAAAAAAGTACACATAAAACAAAAAAAAATCTTTTTTTACTAACAAAAATGAAAAACTGTTTTGTCTAATATGCTCTCTTATAAGGTAAATAAAAAACATAATTATCATCGTACAAGCAGTTGAAAAAAGTGATCATGGCCTTAAGATGGATAGGTTCATGAAAGATTATCGGTTCTTCTTGTAACTATGGGAATATATAATGATGGTTTTGAGTTGTGTACGTTCCTAGCTTACAGTCCACTTTTGATTCATGTCGGTGTCAAGTCATGGTGATGCGTATGTGTGACTTTTGGCCACTGTGGTCGCTCGCGTAAGATAATCACTTTTTTTGTGAAGTGTTTACATTACAAAATATTGAAGCTAGTGAGGTTGAAATAGATTCATCAAATATATAGTTTTGTTCCTTGCCTGTGTCTAGCCAAAGATGTTGGTATGTCCATCAAACAGAAGGTACTGAGAGAAAACTGACAAATCCAATCGGTAACGCTTAAAGAATTTGTCGCTTTCGTGTCAGTCCAAATACCATGTCCTACAGAAACACTACATATTTGCGAGTAGAAGAAAATCCTTAGGTCTAGTTACAATAATCCAGACACAAGTATTTCACTCAAGATAAATTTGGCGTTATTTTTTAACATTCCGCTGCCAATGGATCAACAGCGCTGGTTCGAGTACAGAGGAACTCACAAAGTCAAGCTAGCTAAATGTAGAAAATTACATGGAAGCTTTGTTTCTTGTGTAAAAAAACATAAGGTTACAGAACATTAATCAATGACACTCTTGTGGTCTTAAAGTGAGCTTCTTACACATAAGTATATATTATAACTTTCTGCTGAGTAATCGGTATTACGCACATTAGGCTTACATACTGCTATAGTGTATTCAAGAATCATGGCGTAATAAGTTCATTTTAATTTTAACTATTATTGTATCACTTAAGGGGATATTGTGGGCATATGTCGTTACAGTACTGGTGGACACAGAAAGCTAAGAATGAGACGAAGAGAAACAATAAAGGAAAATAAACAGGTTTTGGCTGCAGTCAGCACAAATACAAATAGAAAGAAGACATGAAAATCACATTAGTGACTACGTCAAATCGTAAACAATAACAATTTAAGGAAAGATTTTATGTTCGTAGCTAATAACCAAGCGTAAAAATAAAGGAAACTTAAAAAACTCAAGGAACAACAATGAAGACAGCATAGACGATAACTGAGACGAAGAGAATGATTCCTACGAAACAGGATGACCCAACGGTGACTTCACAGACGACACAACACAGACAAGGCATACTCGTCTGAAACATTAAACCCTATTGCAGGAATATTTAAGGCACTTTATTTATAACCTGTTAATGTAGTGTTTACTGAGTTGCGCTCATCATTTTGCAAAATATTTCCTGTAAAATTTAGTGAAGTTTAGTACCTATATGTAAGATGTACAGTTGTTTTATCTGATTACCTACTATGAAGTATCGTACCATATCTCACAGAGGCGGTATTTGGCGAGAACTAACAAAGACTTAACTAACATACAAACTTAATGAAGTGCAGTTTAAATTAAATATGTAATATTTACATACAATATATTTTTACATGTATAATGGCATAATCTACAAAAGCTTAAAATAACCATTTCTCGTATGGTTTTGTTAAAATCAAGAAATTAAAATGGGATGGACATAACAAATAATATTTGTACATGATAGTTTATATATTTTTGTTATTATTAATGTAACTTCTACAATTCATACACTTAAGAAAATACGTATGTAACGATAATGTTAAAATAAAAAAAATTTATTTCTACAGGTTTGAAATTTATAAATAAATAACATGACAAAATCCGACGTTAAGGAATTTTATCTTTTGTTGAATGTTACTGTTAAAAAACATACTTTACTGAGTTCAGAAAAAATATACGTAAGATTTAATTTTACAGCTATGGAACTAAAGTAAGTAATTTCTTGAAAACCACACGAAAGGATATTCTTTACTACAAAAATAAATGGGGAAATTAAGATAACTATACAATAACAACTCTTAAATAGACACACCTATTAGTGAAAATACTTAGTTTTCGCATAATACGCCCTTGGAGCAGCTGCGGTATATTAAAACTGCAAATGTTTTAAGTTTACCCAATCACTTTCAACTTAATCATTCGTAGGCTAAATGTTACTGTAACAAAGCATTCAGAGAATGATAACTTAGTTTTACAGTGCTTCAAAATCGTAGCAGTTATTTATCTACGCGTATTGTCGGATCGTATTAAAAAAACAAATAAATCATTGCCATTAGGGACGTAATTTTAGCTTGCAGGACGTAAAATATAACATAAAATGTGCTCTTCATAGCCCTTATATAATTCTTTTAGTATCAATGATATATTACCACCAAAAATGTTATGATAATAAATGATGCTAGTGTATAGTAACTAAAATGTGGGTGTTGTTAAAATATGTATCAAACAATTCTTTACAACACTAGAAAATGTGTCTTGCGTAGTAATTAAAAGATTAAGATAGGAAAATATGTAACACGCAATGACGTACTGAAGTATTTTCCCCCCTGAAATAAAATTACAAATTGATTCACAGTCTTAAAACAATTTTAAATCACATGCAGTAAAATTAAATTGGTTGACGTATATTAAATAAGGAGATAATTAATAGGACCCCTGATTTTCACAAAAAAATTTTTTGCGCAACTTTGTTAGATCTATTTCGAGTACACTGATTTGATATTTTTAACTCTCACTGACTTGGGGATCAACCTGCCAACCACATACGTGTAGTGTCTTTGTAAACATGTTATGTTCTGTTTGGCATAATCAAATAAGTGACGCCTCTACATTAAGACACGCCAGCAGGCAAAACTCTTTCCGCTTTAAGCTGTGTCTCTAATGTTTAATTTTATAATCTAGACAAAACCAGGTATTTGTGAGAAGGCTGCATATTTACTTCCTTTCATTATCGCAGTGCAATTGTGGTCCCACATTATTGAGAAATTATAAAATATTTTGTAAACACATGGTATACTCCACTGTATTTAAGTTTTTGTCACCAGTGTCTATGTTAACGAATAAAACGTTTTTATGACAGAGTCATAGCTAATATTTTTCTGAATATTTCTTAAATTCTTTGATTTTAACAAATGATAATTGTTATTTAAATGCGTAAGAACGTAATACAATACGCCTGTATAATTAAAAGTTTTAGAAATATTACTTCTTTGAGATGAAACGTTAAACATATTGGTTGACCAAATTAAGTCACGAAATAAGAAATTATTACCAATAAATTACTAATTTAAAATGGGGTCTCTTCTCATCAATGCGGTCCAGGTTCAATTCCCAGTGGGGTAGGTCCCCGGATTTTGGTATGTGGGGATCGTGCCGGACATTGCGCTGGGCAGCGGGTTTTCTCGGGATCTCCTGTTTCCCCTCCCCCTTCATTCCGGTGACGTTTCATAATCCTCATGTCACCCTTCATCAGCGTCGAAGTCTCCGATGTTGAGTGCTTACCATAACCTCTCATTCACTTACCAACTTCAACTTTATAAACTTTATTTAATACGTCATCCCTACTGAAATCAATTTATTCAGCTGTAAATTAAAATTAATAAAATTATATTTGTAGGAATCTTAAATGTAGCTGTATTAATTTTCTGCAACTGTTTCTGTATTCCACATGCTCCTCTACAACATCCTAAACCAATTTCGCTTAGCGCGAAACAGGTAGTATTAAAATGACAGCTGGTCATAAAATTTATAATTAAATTTATACATTAAATTGTAATATAATTATAATTCTAACGTATTCTTGTTATAGCTTCGTGATCATAAATATAATTAATTACCACGTTTTAAAATTATCGTGAGTTAGTTTATCGAGCCAACAGTTTCATTACTTTACATCTAATAATTAAAAAAATATGAAACATAGATGAAATGGTGGCTATGAATATTTCTTATGTCTATTCTCTGTCTCTGGAATACAGCATCCAATGAGACAGTATCAGGGTATTAAATATACGATATTTACGTCATTATGTAGATTAAAATAACTTTTTTATTTTTACACTGGAAGAAATATAGTCTAGTATGTGGTCCCTACCAAATTATTTTGTAGTACAGAACTTACAAAATTATTTTGGGGGGTGGCAGTCTTAAAGTGGTGACCACAGTATTGTAGTCATGACAACGACCTGTTTTGTGCTGTGAGAACAAAAGAAATTGCAAGGTCATAGTTAACTAAAATTTTGCAGATGCCACTAAATTGTTTTTTCGTGTACTGTATGTAAATAATTTTCAATTTACTGTTTGGCAAAGTTCCAATATAAACAGGTTGTCGTTAATATTTTCTTGAGTAAGTAGCCTAAATATTTCGGTTATTTTATAAATATCAGTCACATTGTCCTGATTGGCAGAATCAAATGAGAGAGCATTCTGCACACAGACACTGCGAAATACCACGAAGCAGAGATGTAGATTTGTACGCAAGGCATTGAAATACAATGTTGCAGAAATCTTTTCGCAAATTACAGGGTCCCTATGTATGAAAAGTTTCTGGGATACAATACTAACAATAACTAGAAATGAGTCCTTTTATTACTTTTGAATAGTAGTTAAAATTTTGCCGTAGATATACATTCCCGCCATCACACAAAATGTAAAACTTTTTCACGCAGTTTTTACTAATTATGTATCATGCTGCAAATTTTTTTATTCACTGATATGTCCCATTTGTGTGAACGCTGTGCACTTGAACGTTAAAAGATATAAATATACACACAGTTTGAAAAAAATTTTGTACCTACTAGGTTTCAGCATCAGTGAAGGGTGCACTCTGTAGAAAAGTAAAATATTTAAAACTTCGCAGGCCGTATTTTCAACAGTCACAAGATGATAACAACAGGAAAGCCCCTACGAACAATCAGTAAAATTAGTAATAAAGTACATCGTTTAAATTACTAGTGCATGAGCGTTACCACTGTGTTACACTTCGAACAATAAATCCTCATAGTATCCTTATACACATAGAGAACACGTAGCATTGTAAAGTATATAAAATTAATGCTTAATATGAAGTTTATAACGTTCCATTCTAGTACTGTAAAATTAAACTTTTAAAATAGTTACTGCTGGGTGATATTCATGGGCACCAAATAAGAAATTCTTAAATTATACATCGAAGTATCTATTACAATTTTATCTAAGGTATAACAGTTCACTCATGCCTTAAAATACAGGTATAACAGAGACTTTGTCTTATTTAAAAGTGACATATTTTTTTACACAATTTATAACCCCCAAAATACAAAAAAGGAAAATGTAGGCCTACAAACCATAAATTCGTGTAAGGTCTCATCTTTGTTTGGTGGAATTTTAGGCTCATTTATAAGCAAAATACGGTTCTACGTGACCTTTTACATGAAATATGAGGTTTTGATTGCATTAATGTTTTGATCCACTAATTTTTTTTCATACAATCACCTTAAATCATTAAACCTTTACTTATTTAATGAAAAAAGTTAATCTAATCCTATTCCGCCAAGTTTAAAAACCATTTGACAAAAAAAAATGATTTCAACACAGCTGGTTCCTAAATAAATTTTTTCCCCCCTTGGAAGTTATTTTACCTCACCTTGAGCGAAACCCATGCGACGTGCTCTGTGTGGTACTCCAGAATAAATAACAACGAATCCTTTAGAAAACCGCAAAATGTTTCATACTAAATAAATTGTCAGTTCTCTAATTTTTTTTAATTTTACTGAATTCTCATTTTTGTCAAGGGATTTCTGGAGACTTAATTTGCAAATCGTCGTATAAATCTCGCGTCCTTACAACTGCGAAAAGTAAGGTAAATAGTATATTTGCTTGGGTACGTAGTGACTAATACACTTATGATATATTATGTAACGCCATGTGTTATGAGAAAGAATTTCGATAGGCTTCTGGAAGCATTGAAGTGTCTTGGGTAATGAAACTAAAATTAATTGAACTGGTTACTGTAGTAGTAGAGAAATAAAAAATTATGTTAAACAGAACTATAGTAATAAACATTCTTTGTAACACAGCACGTAAATGATCTGTGCTTTTGATACAACTTGGGCCTGGTAGGCTATTACTTAAGATAAAAATATTTAGAACTTAATAAAACATCTCCCACTAAATTTCCCTTAAAATTGTGTATTCCATTATTTTAATTTGAGCAACAATTTACCAGTCACGCAATAATTTTCAATCTTACTGCATATTACATTTTGTAAACCAAATTGTAAATCTTAAAAAAATAAATAAAAGAATAAAGAAAATATAAAATAAAAAATTACTGCAACAAGTGAATATTGATCTTCGCAATCCATAATTTTAGTTTTAAACATAAACATACACATAATTAATATTTGGCAAAAACGTAATATGGGTTTTTAAGGTCTGTGAATTTGGTAGAATACAGTATGCAAAGATATCATATTTACAAGATATTTTTCACAGTTTACTTTAAATGTAATGAATTACTGGCTGCCGTAGTTTGCATTTCCCATAACTTGCTGTTTCGTCCTTGGAAAACATTCATCTACGCGTCTTTCAAATGACAGTGAACAACCTTAAGAAACTTATAAATATTAACAGGTCTAATAGGTACAAATTTGAAATAACCACATTTAAGTGGGCACAAGATTAAAAATTACAGAACTAGCAAAACGATTTTTATGTACGCACTAAATAACATTTTTATAGGCCCACATTAGTAACAACATAATATATTAGACGTACATTAGAACAAACACAATTTGGCTGTGTAGTAGCTATATGTATGAATTCATATAAACAAAGTAGAGTAACAAATGCAAAGCACTTTTGGCTGTTTCACCAACAGCAAAGATGTTTTCAACAAAACGCTCGTCCACTCGGGTTTACGGAGTATCGAATAATGTACAAAAGCTATAAAATACATAATGCACAACTTTCTGGCAGTATTAGCCTACATACACCAGTGTTATTAAAATTCGCCAATCTGACTGGCTTCCGAAGGTTATTTTGTTTCTCTTCAGTCAATCTGCTCATAAAAATGTGTCCTTATAGTGCCATAAAGGTACTTGGAAAATGTAGACCATTTAAATTACCTGCGACATTCTTGATATAGTTCCTAGACTGATAAACGTTCTGACATTAATTTACAAGCTTTTCCTTGTAAAAGTACAATTTTTTTTACTATTTATGTAACTTAAAATATGAAACTTAACCTACTAATTACTCTACGTATAATAAAGACTTCGGAAGATCCACATTTGTATGATTTAACAAGAGATGCTATGCACCGCTAGTTGAATTCCTTTGAACTACGCCGATTCCTTCAGACAACAAGTAAGCTGTATGTAACTGGTTCAGTTTAATTACGCACTGTATCAGTACCGGTAAACGTATAAATAAATATTGATGCAACCATAAATAACGAGCTGAAAACTAAGTTGAACACAATTTTTAATAAAATTTAATTCGGAGACTTGTAACATTATTTCTAATAAAATGTTGTGGGTAATGCTCATGTGAACGTGTGGCCAGCATTTTCACAACATATAAATAATTTGGGGCTGCGAAAATTGTATTATTTTATTTAGGCGACGCATGCGCATACTTCAAAGCGACTAAATAGGTGTGTTTCTACTGTATAAAGGACAGTCTTAGGTCCATGCCATTCCTGTTCCTATCACAAATTCAAAATGTGATAGTTTACATCCAGTGATTATGACATCCATTCTAAGCATCAATTAAATACTTTTTCGACTTTACTTCTAAGAATACGACAAATAACAGACATAATATATATTTAGCTATTTGAAAGCAATACTCATACAATCGTAATTTACGTAGACATACATTTGATTTTATTTATTGCAAAATAGGTTTTTTTTATGAAAACTATTTGCTGGAAAATCTGGATCACGATTTTTTTAAAACATAAATTAAATACTTTTACTTCGTGTTAGAAATAAAGATATATTCTAAAGACAGTGATTGTTACGTTAAAAAAGCGTGACATTTCACGGCGGCATTATTTGTATTATTCATAACTATATTATCTTTGCAGTTTGATTGGTAAATTAATTCGTTTGAAAAAAAATTACAATTCAGGATAATTTCTCACAGCATAAGTATGAGCGAAATAATTCTTCACATGACGATATAAATTATTATTCATAACTAAGACTCTGTTCTAAATACTCAACACAACCACTCACACTCGCACTAGCCATAGAATTCCTACAAATCATTTCACAATGCATGAACACTCGCAGCCGCACTCTACAGCCAAAATTGTTATCGCTGGAATCGTGCATTAAGTGTCTTGCTCTAAGTTATTATTATTATTATTTGCTGTACACGAGAGTATACTACTCGCAAAATGTGGATGCAGTAAACGAACAAACAATACTCCGGGAAATACACGAATAGTGTGCACTCGTACGCTCGCACTCACGCTCTTACACTTTGCATTATGGAACAACACTCTCTGGCGTCACTTCCGAATGAGAGTGCCCGAGTGCGAATATTTGTGCTATATTTTGTAACACGGCCTCAGGCCTACAACACGCGCTTACATGCCGCGTCTGAGATACGGGGTGAGGAAACGGCGTGCATTTGTTTCCGTCGTCGGCTTTATCCTATGAGACTTTAAGAGGGCGTGGTACATAATTCAACGCTAAAAGCCTTAATCTCTGACTGTAGGTTTCTTGAAGCCAATTTGCAAAAATTAATCAATTGCAATCCTAGACTATAGTTTTAGCCAAAATTTTAAACAAAATTGTTTCCAGTGTTACGGACTTCTGAGGCACAACCTCTGACGCCGGAACCTCGTGCATTTAACTGCGACGCAAGAGATCACGCGTAACGAATTAGTAATTTTGGATAAACATTTACTCATAAAGTTGGCAAATACAATTATCTAGGATTGTCATTGAGTATTTTATCCATATTGACTTCTAAAAAAGCGTAGAAATCAATTGATGTTTTCAGCGTTTATTTATCTACCACACACTCTTAAGCGGTGACCCTAGTATGTTATTTATGGAAAGTGAAAAGTACAGTCCTGTGCATGTTTCTCTATTCTCACTTTACGATTCCGATTGGTATTTTTTGCTTCACAGCAGTCAAAAGTTGCCGTTTTTGGCCTTTTTAGGTGCTCTGAAACCATGTTTATAAGCATGATATCTAATAGTTAATGAACCGGACTAGTAAGCCGTGCTGTAGTGTGGTACGGAAAGTATTTGTTCTTATATAACTATTATAAATTATTCCAATCCGTTTATCTACCAACTTCAAACTGTGTCCCTACGATTTGAAAAGTGCTCTCCGCTTTTTAAAAACATAATTCCCAAGATCCTCAAAATGGCTTTCACGTTGCTGTAGCTGAGAAAATATCGATCGTAATCGTAAAACTAAGCCATAGAAACCTGCACTTGACATTGCCACAAACACTCCACAAATAAAATAACAGAGTCATCGCTTGAAGTCCCGTTGAAAAACATATTCTACGAGGACACTGCACGCTAGTTTAGTCCTTCGCGCCTAGAGGCGATGAGGTGTTTGACGGACGTGTTATGTTCGACTTATCGCCTTCCGTCGTCTCCGTGTCTCGAACGTAAAGACAACGCTACCGACCACTAACTCTTAAAAAAAAACAAAAAATAGAGAAACACAGTTTGAAATGTGTTTTATTTTCGTAGATAAATGTATGAAACGGACGTTTATTAGTATACTCTGTTTCATATAAGTTTGGATAAATTTGACAGAAGTTTATAGGCAATAATTTTTTATGTTTTGTGATTTTTTTCACAATGTAAGACAATTTTTAGTTCTAAAATGAACCTGAGATGTCCATTTCAGCATTTGTACTGAAAATTTTGCCGTGTGTAGTGCCACAAATCACAAAATATTACAAATTATTGTCCATAAGCTGCTGTCAAATGTATCCAAACTTATATTAAATGGAGTATATCTGTTATAAAAAGTTTCCCTTAACACTCTGCACGAATGCTCGTCGCGGCCGGCGTACTAGTAGATGGGGTGGCGCCATGTCTCGCTGCACCGTATGTCCGGGGGTTTGCGCCTACCCCAGCCGCGAGCTACCGCCCGCAGTACCCGGTACGTCCACGCGTCCCTTTCCTTGCCTTTTTGTACCCATGTTAAGAGCATTGGTAGCCTACATGTAAAACACAAAATCTGTTAAGCTGCACGTGGTGCATGGTAGAGTGGCTACATTTATTTATTATATATTTATTTAATGTCTTTATTTAAAATGGCGAAGTTAAAGGGGCGGTTCGCTAAAAAAATTTAATTATTTAAAATAAATTATTTTTAACGAGATATGTTTTTATTTGTAGGTATATACTGCGACTATATTTTACTATAACGAAAGTATTGTAGCTTTCACAGTTTTTGTATTATAACATATTAAAGTCAAAATTTGCAAATGAAACGGTTTTATGCAGTAAAAGAAAATCAATTTACTTACAGAAATTAAAAAAAACTACACTGAAGAACAGTGCCATGGGCTATGAGATGACGTGTATGAAAATCACTTTGATTAGTTTTTTTTATATTTAAAAATATATATTTTTTTTTGTTTTAAATAAATTTTCTTTTCGTATACAAAAAACTCAATGTTGTTTTGTACACGTGTCAAGTCATAGACCGTAGCACTGTTATTCATTGTAAATTATTTCATTTCGGTAAGTAAGTGGTTTTTTCTTCACTGCATATAATAGTGACATGAAATTTAGACTTTAAAGTTATATAATACAAAAGGTGTAAAAGCTAAAACATTTTCGTTGCAGTAAAAGATAGTCATAATACATGCCTAAGAAAACAAACCATATCTCGTACGAATAATTTTTTTTTTCAGATAGTTAAAATTTTCAGTGAATCGCCTCTTTAAGTCATGTAGACTTTTCTTACACATAATTACTATCATACAAATACAGAATACAATATCTTAGAAATACAAAAAAAAATAACAAAACGAAATAACAATAAATAACGTATGTGCGTGCATTACAATGACATATAAGACGCTACATGAATAAAACTATGAAAACAGTATTATGGCTACGTGATTGAATTTACACGCCAGCACTGGAATCAAAATTGGTAGCTGCAACTGTATCCACGAGGCATTTGTGACGATTGTGTAAGTTCACTCACACTTCCAAAACGTCCATTACAGAAGCTGTGTTTAATGCCATACCATTTTTAGTGAGGAGCAGACGAAAATAAAAGCCTTACTTATTGACTTGAGATATTTGTGTTACATTTTTGGTGAATGGCCAGTTGTCTACAGTGAAACTATGCTTTTTAAAGAAAATATCTCTATATATTTTTTTTACATAATTGTAATATACTTATACAATTAGAACATAAATTATCTTAATATATAACCTAATTTGATTTTAATACATTTCTGTTTTTAATTTCTAGCATTTGTTCTAGACAGTTGAATTCAAAACGTAATGTTTTCTACAATTTAATATACACATTTTGCAACTTACAATACGACTTTAAAAATAAAATGCATAACATTCACCAATTCCTTTTAAGTCGTTTAGTTGTAATTTTATTTAACCATTAACGGAGTCTATTTACAAAACAAAAAAAAAATCAGAGTAACAAGAGAATTTATTAGCTAAACAGTACTTAACGAAATAAATAGCATCGTGTAGTTAAAGCATTACGAAATAATAATTCGATCAATAACGAAATATAAATGCTAATAGAGTAATTGAGAGAAAATAGCACAGTAAATATTTCAATCATATGATTTTATAATTTTTGTTTTAGCGTGGAATAAGTTGTGCTTTTTCAGTTGAAACACATTGACATATGCCTACATATTTTTACACAGTGACAAACGTACACCTACGTAATTGTTGTTTAAATTATTATTGAACCGTGTTGGAGGGATACTAAATTATAACATTGTTAAAAAAATTAATAGCTAGATTTTTGCTATGGAGTTTTATAAAAATGGATAATGGTTTTTTGAGAAAAACGACTGTACCGAGAAATGAAATACTACACAGTATTTGGGGATGTTGTCATTAAATTATTAACTGTTGGAATGTTTCACACTTCAGTTTTTATTATAAATTAGAAGGCGTGAATGCTATAGCGCATATTGTGTTTTCGTAGAATTATCAAATTTCCTAAAAGGCAAAGTGTAAGGAAAAATTAGTTTATTTCAAAGAACAGGTTGTTGAGTACGTGAAATGTGAGATACACAGGTCGGGGCTGAATTCAACAGGCGACGGAGGACATTCGTTGTAAACAACGTGTGGGAAAATACCGTTTCAAAATTCGAATCTCAATGGTTTGTTTCTTCGTTAATATTAAGGTTAGACACAAAGTGCTCCCTATGTTTGAGTGCTTACAATTTACTCAGGAATCACTCCCCACGGTATGTCTGTCGAATTCAGCCCCACTCTATGTATATATAAATGAATGTGTTTCAATTAACAATGGCTAACCATGTATTTAAGATGACGGAACATGTAAATTAAACTAAATTTTTTTCTGATACGTGCTGAGACACGTTTGCTTGATCAAAAGTATATCGTAGTGAACTTAACATAGCTCATCCGAAGATATTTAACCACAGTAAAATCAAAATACGTAGTGTATATTTTCGTCACAAATATTGTTTCATTTGTTGCTCTTCAAGTGCGTGCTGCTCAAATTAATTCTTTGAAAGTTAAGTACGCAGTTACTGCCTCGGAAAACTTATTTTTTCTATGCTTATCTATAGATGTTCTTACATTTTTACGTAGGCAATGAATGCCGTGGTCACAAACGTTGTTAGCGAATCGAATAAAGTACTTCAGCACTAAGTGATTAAAAAAAACTGTTGTACTAGTAGCATAAAAATTAATTTGCCAATTTCATATACATATATGAGCAAACATAAAGAAACGTGCGTGTCTAAGTATTATGTGAAGTTAATTTTAAGTGTTTTAAAATTATAAAAAATTCATTGGGAGGAATGAATTGTACATAATATTCAAAATTACTAATTTAACGTATGTTTTGTGGTTCGTTACTACATTTATCATTTCCTTCTCGTTAGGGCGGAACATTAGGTGTAGTAATTGCTAACTTATAAAATTTACTTGATAAATAAAAACAGCAATTTCAATCTTTTCACTTTTAGACAGTTACATATTCACTTAGCAAAGACAGCAAAATAAAATTAAATTGGCATTTTAGAATTTATAAACTGAAATTTGATTATATATATATATATATATATATATATATATATATATATATATATATATATAGTAATACAATAACAACACAAACTAATCCGTATATAACATTCCTGGTATTAAAAACAGCTCAACATTTGTAAACATTCGTGTAAAATAGCCCCATTCTTCATTTACAAAATAAATCAGTAACGATATTTAACCAACTACAAAATTTACTCACTTGAAACTAAAAAGTGTATTTATACATTGCGGCTGAATTTAATAATAATAATTTTTAAATATTTTTTTAAAGATAATTCTATTAAATAGTTTTTGTTGTGATAATATCCTGATAAATGCTGCTCTATACATACATTTTTTTTTCTTATTTTCTAATAACATGTTATGTAACTTACTTACCGAAAAGTGCTTCTAGGGCAAGTTAGATTATTTTGAAATATCTTTAGCGTTTTCTTCGCAAAACATATTTAAACAGTTAGCAGTAACGTCCCGTATTTAAGTGACATCTCTCTAGCAAGTCCTTACACAAAGCGTTTACTATACACCTTGACAACATCACAACTCTCCGTATCTCTCTCATAATTTCTCAAGAGAAACAAGTTTCTGGAAACAGTTGAACTGTTAGAACATTCCGACAATCGTGTCGAACGTTTGAGCGTGTGTGGAAACATTCGAAAGGAATGTGACTTGGATTAAACACTCGATCCGTTCAAAGTGTCTCGTTTCTGGATCGTCTGATCGCTTTTATTTAATACTGCTTCCCTTTTGCTACTTAGATTTCTAGCGCAGCTCATCCTACTAAAGCGTATATTTATACAAATCGGTTTAGCTCTGATAATCACAAGAATAAGTAATCCCGCAGTGTAAAATATGTTGTTTAATGTAAAGAAAATAGCTTCAGATTTCGTGTCATTGACCGGTTTGGGAGGCAATACATGCCAGGAAACAATTTTTCTTTCAATTTATATTTTGTTCTTTTCTTTGTGAAACTCGTTAACCTTGAACTAACTGGCTCGTTTGCACTTGAGTAACAACGACTCATGTGCACGAATAATTTATCCCAGCTTCAAATGACGTGAATCCGCCACGAAGAAAAAAATATTTTTATGTAAATGATTAGTCAGAATATTAAAGTATCTCCTCAATATTAGGTAAAAATTATTTTATAGTTACAAAAATCTCAGACCTAACCATTCTTTTTTTAATTACTTTGCTAATTAAATAGCCTAGTTGAATTGAAAATTTACACTTAAGATTATAATTTTTCTGAAGAGTAACAGTTAAAGTTATATTTACGTCCTTTCAAAATGCTAATCGGTAATAGTGTTAGTAGATTTTTAAGCATAAAAACTTCATTTGTTATAACTTTTTAAATATTTGCTGATCAGCATTAAAGTAATATATATGTATATATATGTTCCCTATGTGTATATATATAAATATATATATATATATTTATATATATATATATATAGGTGTGTGTGTGTGCCTAACATACTGTAACATTTGAAATTAGAACACAAAGAACCATATTTACAGAACAAATTCTTCTACCCAAAAAAGTTAACTGAATTTATTTACTGAACTACATCTTAAGTTGAGTCATCACATAGCTCATTTTTTACATTAGGAAGCACTTACTCAAAATTTTGAACTACGATTCTCTAGAATATTGTAAAACAACATCTAATACATCTATAACAGCTTGCAAAATATTAAAGCGGAAAATTTCTTAAAAACTTGTTTAAATCATAAACTGATGCTCGCCGTTTCAGTCATGACGAAACCCATTTATAAAAGCAGAAATAGGCGATTCGCGACCAAGTAAGCACTTTTGAAAACCCGGTTACTTTTCCAGTTACAGCCAATTTGTATTTTTTGCTACTATTTAATATGAACACATCACCCTAAGTAATCATAAAAATGTAATAGTTTTACCGAGTTCAAAAGTCAAAACCTGTAAACAAAATAAAACATATATTTTAATCATTATTTTTAACAGGGGAAATTTAAGAAGTGTTCACATTACCACGAACTTGAGGCCATTTAATAATCTTGATGTAAACTATTAAGACATTTTTAGTGATTTCAGCGACAATATCTTTGTGATACGCAAATATAAAATTAAACGCAAGGTATGAAACAGCACAAACAATGAGACAAATTGAGAAAACGAGAGACAAGGTGCAATTATAAATTACGCTATACAAGTTTTTAATAAAATTTACAGGAACTGCTATTGTACTTTAAAAAACATTTGTAAGGGTACGAGAAATTTTATTTTAAATGTATATATTTATAGAGTTAATAGTATTTTAGTTGTAAATATACTTAGGCGAACTTTGTATTAAACAAATCCAAGGTTTGGGAAGGAAATAAATTAGTTGAAAGCAGTTAATATATTGCCGCAGGTATAAAATTGACATTCACATAAATAATCTTCTACAAAACAAAAAAGTTGAACAATTAGATGAGTAAAAGTAGAAACGGATATGTAGTATGTTGGTTGAGTTTGTGTAGTGTAAAGGTGCACGGATTACATTTTTGAAGAGTGTAAGATCTATTGTAAGTGCTTCTACTGACTTAAATCTACTTAAAATAGTACAATTTTATAATCATTTATTTAAATGTTACATTCTAGATAAGTTAATTTTCATTATCAGAGTAAAATTAATAATTCAAAATCCATTCTTTCACATCGTAACAAACATAAATTTTGTATTTTTACGAGAACAGAATTTGAAGGTTTACAAATAATATCGTTGGCATATGCGTTTCCAAGGATATTTCATGTAAAAGTACTCAGATTTTTAGAGTGTGTGTTTGTGACCGCTTGCGAATATTGGAAACAACAACTTACGGCTTATCCTGTGTTCTAGAGCTGTGTAGTGTGAGAGCGGGATGCAGATCAAACTCCATCTCACGCCAGCGGTATCAGTCGATTTCTGAGACACCTCACGTCCATCAGCACACTGCGCAAAATACGTAAAACGATTTCACTTTTTACAATATTTGAGTGCGTAATCATAACAAAGTACTACATTGCTTTGTATTTGTTTTCTTGGCGAGTAGTTTAAATAACTCAATATCATATCAGTTATTAAGTTTGATTGCTCTAATAAAGTTTTACTTTATTTCATAATTTCATTTAAACTAAAAAAAAAGTTTAAATATACAGAAAGACATTCGAATTGCTTAACCACCGCAATTTCCGTGAACAGTCATAGATATGATGAAGCAGCCGAGGGAGGAATTTCATTTTGTGAATCAGGTTTTTTATCGGTTCAGAGTCATCAAAGATAAACAGCAAACAAGTTACGAAAAAAAAATCTTACATGTTCATGTGTTCAAAATCTACAATCTTATTCATCTGCATTTAATTATAATCTACTAATCTTTAAGGCTATTCCTACTGGTTTTTTTTAAATGATGAAGACAATATTAACGCAACCTTATTTCGTTTTCAAAAAATCTGTACATTGTTTTGACAGTTATGTATGTTTATTTGTGCTCAAAAATTTTCTCACCCAAAGTATCAAAAATTATTTATGAAAAAATAAGCAAAATTAATAAAAATATCTTTGAGGCCAGAATGTGCATTATGTTGCAAAACACCTGCCCTCATTTGTATCAGACATTTCAGAAACAACGCATGTCATTTTTCTACCAAAATGAGTCGTTTGTTATAATTTTGTAGAGAGGAAAATGCGCATATTATTAAATCACATTAAGCGGTCATTTGCGAGTGTACTGCACTGAACTATGATTTCATTTGAGAAACACAATATTACATTGAATACCTCTACACTAAATGATAACACCGACAACTCATTTTTGGTAGGAAATTTACATATTGTTTCTCAAATTACTGATTAATTTGTGCATTGTATTAAGGTTAATTCTAATACAGGCGAGAAAGATCAATGTTAAAAGTTTGGCACAAGGAAAATTTCTGCCGCTTGAGCGCTGGTATCGGTAATGACTTTCCTGGTGTTCACGTGGCAAAAACGCATAATTTTATATTTGTACGATGTAGTGTTAGTTTTATAGACGTTTCTTTTGTCTACAATGTCCACTTTTGAAACTTTTTTTACGTGTCATAGTCTTACCATAGCGGCAGGACAAAGTCCAAATTTGCAAGTTACATGAACATGTTAATAACAAAAACCAACTGACTTACGCGAATGAAATAATTTACACTAAAATTAGATAGTATGGGTCATGTGCTACAAGGTTTAATATCACACAATACAATTCCTTTATATTTAAAAAAAATTAAAATTTACCATGATTTTCTGAACATAAGGCCATTTTTAAAATATACAAAGGGACTTGCTTGTGTGGTTTTAAATCTTTTAGCATATGGACCATACAATGCAATTTCAGTGTAAATTACGTCATTCGAGTAAGTGAGTGGGTTTTTATTACTAGCATGTTCCCGTAACTTGCAAATATTGACTTAACATTCCGCTATGAGAAGACTATGAGAGCTAAAAAACATTTCGCAAGTGAAATATGTAGCCAAAAGTAACATCTATAAAACCAACACTATGTCGTACAAATATAAAATTATGCACTTTAGCCACGTGCAGGGGCGTCATTTGGGCCCACAAGGGGGGCAAATGCCCCCTCCTGGATTTAGAATTTTAAGTGTGTAGATATATTTTTTTGTATTTTTAAAAATAAATAATGCTAACATAAGCACATAAAACTGAAGTTGTATTCTTAAAGTTTCTAATTTGTACATGCTAAATTAATAAAAAAAGATGCAACAAGGTCACTGTCGCCGGAAAACAAAAGCTTGCCCCCCCCCCCCCCCCCCCCCACAAAAAAAAAAAAAAACCCCCCCCCCCCCCCCCCCGCCACTAGAAAAACTTGAAATGACGCCCCTGGCCACGTGAAGTACCTTAAATAAAGTTGATAATTTAAAACGCAAAATTGTTTATTTTCACTGCAAGATTAAGTTCATTGACTTCTGTCATTTCCAAGCCGATTTAATTTTAATTTTACTACAGCTTCGTATTACTTGGTTCCTTAGTGATAGCAGCGAAACTGGTAGTAGAAATTTTGTCTGTGTCAAACCTCCTATAAGAAAACACATTTTCTTTCTAACATGTAGTAGACTTAACCTTAGTTGTATAACTGCAATTTTTCTCGAATTTATCACATAATTTTGTCCTTTGCCCCAATGTAAAAAAAAAAGTACTGAGCGTGACTTTAACAGTGTTTCAGGTAGGATTAATTGGTATGCTCAAGTCATAAATTTTCTTTACGTGTCTGTATTTTTTTAAACTAAAAAACAGCCGTCGGCTTTTTTTTTTTTACTCGACTGGACGGCGCCAGACGGTTTGGGCGGAAGTTCGCTCGCCCGACTCGGCGCATGAACATCACGCACTGCATCTTCCTGGCTGTGCCGTGTCCATACGAACATCCATCTGTCTGTGTGGCCCGCGACAGCTGTTTTGTACCGCGCGCACGAGCCGCGCATCAAGTCGCGAACAATGTCGCGTGGCCTAGTGATTGACGCGCGCGTGTGTGTGTGAAGACTTCTGGGAAGCCCTGCAGCCCACGGACGTCCGTCCAAGACTTCAAAATAGACGTTTTGGCAAACGGCGCTTCTAAAAGTCCTCGATATACAGTCACGTCAGTGTGAAAACACAGTTATCTTGAATAAGTTGCTGTTTCATCTTTAAAATTCTGTTGGACCAGCATTTTTAATTATTTTGTATTTCTGCTAAATACTGTTCAACTTTTACACATTAGCTAACATAGTTATAGTGTAGCCAGAATTAATAATAATAAAAAAGAATTAACTTGCAGATATAATATATTTCATGTTGATACCAACAGGAGTAAAATTTTGCATAAATTTGAGTTCTGGCTATTACTGAAATTGTCAAAAGTAGCTTTTGTATAACACGTTATGTAACGCATTGGTATACTGACTTCCAGTTCCTGTGGTTTTGATTTCATAAGTTAATTTTTTTTTCTATTTTGAGTACACCGCAACGGCCATTTTATGACTTTTATGAGTGATTATACAAAAACTATGGTGCCAAATTTTTTTTATTTGGGAAACGACATGTTATCTAATGTGTAAAAGTTGATGTGAAAAAAAAAATGCATTTTTACGTCCGGTTTCTTGTCATAAATCAAGAGATGAAGGAATCACTGACTATGTCCATGTAAGTCAATGCAATTCGGTGCGTATTTGTATACTTAATTGCTGGTAAGTTATTTTCATTACGTTGTAAGATATTATAATTCCATAAGATTTTATCTTCCTTTGCACAGTTCCGAATGACCGTTTCATGTATAAAGTGTGTATTGCAAGAAGCCATCTATTGTGATATTTTTCCATTTCCAATAAATATTTTTATAAACTGTAATCGGGAAATGAAACAAAGATAGAGCAGCTTAGCTACTCACCCCTAAGCCAACCACTCTACACTAACGAATGATGTGAGGAAATATTGATTGGTTAAAATCAAAATTGCTGTGTACACGTGTAATAGCAACTTGATAAACAAAATGTGAGGCATTCATTAAGTAATGCTATGCGTGATTGAAATTTAAATTTACCCATTATTATATTTAAGCCAAAAAGTTTTGACCTTCTTTATAGCACGTTGATTTGCTGTAGCAGAAAAAATGTGTATAGTAAACCTTTCGTTCGGCTTTCTAATACAACGCCATGGTCAATGCTGCTAAACATTGTTGTAAATAGGATATAATAATTAACTTTTCCCGATGTAATTAATTTATTCTCCACCTGTCTTCACGGTTCTTTATAGAATACAATTTCTTCTTGAGTTATTTACTAAACGACACGAGTTAATATTGCTCGCACTTAACTGCGTGCATGCGTTTGTCTTAACTTAGCTCACCTCTGGTGATCGATCGTACTGGTAACATTACTGAATCAACTTGGCTAACGCTAGCTGTTTGCTTTACGTAAAAGCCCCTGAACTCACCTGATCAGCTCTCTGTGTTATCCAATAAAAACAGGTGAGTATACTGAGTAGCATTAGACTCCGGTTGATGGCAGCTTCTCTTCATTTCATTCATTCTAACCCTGCAGATGATCTGTTTGGTTAATTTCATCCTTCCATCTGTAAAGAAAAAGATAGTGTTTTTACTCAACGCATACTTTAAAAATATTAATTTATAAAGGAATTAAAATTTATATGGAATTTATTATGTTCACCTAATGTGCAAGCTGAGGGATTCTTTTTCATTACTTGTCTGTCATGTAATCATTTTTCGCACCATTATGACATTTTATGTATAAATAAAGATGCATTGATTTAAACTCTGAGACGTTACATATGTTTACTAATAAAACAAATAATGCTTAATAATTCAACAAATATTAAAACGAAGCACTGTGTCTTTGTTTGACACATCACAATTTTGAAAACATTTACTGATAAATTTATTTTTTAATTTTGGTAGAATTTGCTGATCGTAAGGTCACTTTATGTCAACATCGTCAAATACTAACAAACTGTTTATGCATGTTTCTATAAATAACGACACCCATAATCTTTAAGAATGTCAGCTCGTGGTCTGTAAAACTGTAAATTATGAACTAGATTCATACCATAGCCCAAGACAGGAATAGTTGAAAATCGGAGAAAAGCAATATTTAAACCGTTATTCGTTGGTTGCTTAGTACCTTATGCAATTGCTAACTGGTGGAAACACGCAATTATTTACGTTAGTATAATTGCACATGAAATACGAAGAGTGCATTAACTAGCTAATTTTGAAAAGTCAGTTTGTTAAGTTTTATTCTCTTTGGCGAAACAATTTTATTTTAACTGTAAATGTTACTGTTACTAACGATGCCGTTATAGGGGCCTATTTATTATATAGCTGACTGCATGTTGTTTGTTAAAAACATTTAAGTTATGTGTGTGTGTTTGTATATAGGCTATACAAAATAGTTATCACTGCGTGAGAATGGCAGGAGTCTTTTTAATTTGAACGAAGTTAAAATTTTTCATATATTTGTTTAAAACATTACGCATGGTGTGTTTCAGATTTTACTAAGTTATTATGAAAATGTTTATTTTCCAAATAAAAAAAGGAAAAATTATATTTAATTTGGCATATAATTGAATATAGATTTTTTTTTACTGAACCCCAGATAGCTGGAATACTGAAATTTAATATCTATAAAGTTCAATAAGTTTAAAATGTTAATGTTAACTGTTTATCAGATGAACAACGATTAGTTGGCTGTAAAATCAGTAACTTATAAGTTATAAACAATATAATTTCGCCTCGTCATCGACAACACAATCAGTGCAGGATATGTGTTAGAGAAGTAATTTTTTAGGTGTAAGCTACTGCTGTGTGTTTATTTAAACACTGCTGGGATACTTTGGAATTGCTTCGATGTGATTAAAATTTCACTAAGAAATCTCTATCATCCAATACCCCCTCCCTTCTCCAGGACACCCCATAGCCGTGAGCAACATGTCGGTTGAGCGCGACGAGAGCGTGCCGTACAGCCAATGGGGCGTGTCTAGACACTCAGATACACCCCACGGTCGTGTATCAGCATGCGTGTTCCATGCAGCCTTGGCAGGGAGGCATGCGGTTCCATGCGATAAGTACAGTCTTATACACATAACATGAGCACCCTTTAAACCAGTCCAAGAGGAAAACACAATCTTTTTATGTTCGTGCACTTAGGCTGTTGTCACACGAGACTAATACCTACTTCACTGTAAACATATTAGTTCCTATTATTATTATCAACAGCATGAAAAACTATTATTTACCTGTATATAAAATTGAATGTTTGTTTGTAACGTATGCGTAACCATATAGCGATGAAACTTCGGTGAGTAGTGGTGCGTACACCAAGGAAGGTTTCTGACAAAAATGAGTATAATATTACGAAAGAGGGGTAAAACGGGGTACAAAAGAAATTAGTGAAAATAAGGTTATTTTTCTAAATGTTTCTAAAACGTTCATTGATGACCCTTAACATAATTTTCCACCATTTAGAATTCTCAAAAACTGTTTGCGTTTGTTTCGGAATTTTTATTTTTTAATCATTGAATTTATTACTTTTAACGCTGTTATTAGTATTGATATTATTTATTACCGTTATGAAATTTGAACTGTCAAAAAAATTTTTATGAAACATGTTTACCAAAACGGTTTTTATAACCACATTCGAACAGAATTATTTTTTTTCCAATTCGTGAATCGTTAAAGTTTTTCATAGTTGTACTCAGGGTTTTATTTTTTTCGAACAGACAAGTTGCTAAATTCATCCCTTTTATGGTGAAACGAGTTCCGATCGCATTGTCTACTTATTCAAATTAAATTGGTTGCTGTGTTTCTAACGATATATCTTCTGTTATGCTCTCCTATTGGCTGCTTCGAGGGCGATGCTTTAATCCGTTGTACTAGCTTATCAAAATTATTGATAAATGCACGTTACTAAGTATAATGTCATGAATCTTTAGTGTTGGTGTGATAATAGTTATAATATGGCAAATTTAATGTTCCATGTCTCTTTATGGCTAAAAAGTTAATTAATTATGTGGTTTAGCTCTGCAGCCTTGTAAGTACGTTTAATTTAAAACCATATCAAACATGACTGCCGAACATGTTCATATTTAAAATTTTTAAGATACCTCGTGTAGCCTAGGTCCTAAAAGTCAAAATATGTGCTTAATGTCCAAGAAAGTAATTTCATATAATTCGGGAAAATATCCACTTTGCCTTACCAAGTGTTAAATAATAAATTTTTGTTACTCAAATCTACTTTTATTATGCGCTTAAATATATGAAATTTGAAAATGGCGCAATGGAAACATATGTTTCGAATTTGCACAGCGTTACGAAATTGTTGCAACAGTGGTAAATGAAGCGAGTGCAATCGTTACTGACAGCCATGATAGAAGTATTGGCTCCGTGGAGTGTGCACGGTCTTATAGAAGAGCCAAAAAAATTGTATATAATTTTGTACCGAATTGTTTCAATGTCGATCCGGGTTCGATTTCTGGTGTGGTCAGACCCCGGATTTTCGCATGTGGGAATCGTGCCGGACGATGCCGTTGGTCGGCGGATTTTCTCGGTGATCTCCCGTTTCCCCCGCCATTTATTTCTGGCACTGCTTCATATTCACCTCGTATCACCCCTCACCAGCGCTAAAGACCTCGATGTTAAGCGCTGACCAAACTCTCTCGCTCTCACTCAGTTGTTTCAGTGTCTTACGCGCAGTGGCGCTTATTTTACTGCGCCAATAAGAATATTGTTACTGAGTTAAATACACCCAATCACTGGACATGCAGAATAGACACAGATGTGTACTTGTGGCATTGAATCTATTAGCAAAGATGCTTCATCAAATATCAGTTGCTACGCTAGAGATGTACTTTTGAATATCCATAGACTCACTTCCTACTTGTATCTTAGTTCACACGAAAGATTACATAAGTGCTGTGTCCCCGAAACGTAAGCAGCAAACTCGTTGAAGTAAGTTCCATTACTCAACGTCTCACTAAGTGTTGAGTTCGAAAATATTTCCAGTAAAATTTATTATTATGTATTCCGTTATTAAAGTCTGAGATCAGTAAGTTGTGCAATGAAAGAATCTGTGCATTGACTCCACAAAGTCTTTTGAGTCTACACATAAATAATTCAGATGTGCTTGATGAGACCACAGTTGCGTATCATCACATGTGTTCCTCACAATAAGGGAAACTGGCTTCACGAAGGGCGAACACTTTTAAAGCTAAATTTGTACGAATATATATTGTATATTTTAAGTTTGTGTATTTTAAAACATAAAATACCTACCAAACTCGCATAAACGTAGGAAATAAAACACTATATAATGTTGAAATTTTTAAATGTTTGTTGCAATGGGAGTGTGCAATTATAATTTATTGGTTTGTGGACATACAGCAAAACATGAGCAATGTCGTATGTCCATAAACCAATAAATTCTAACTATATATTGTTTCAGTTTTGTCCAAGTTAATGTACAAAAGAACAAAATGTAAATATGTGTGTCCATAATTTTCACAAGGCATCTGTGTGTATGTATACGTGTGTATGTGTGGGCAATAGTTTACGATTTTACATGCATATAATTTGTATTTCTTATTATAGACCTTTTGCAGTAAGAAATTTCTCCGGTAACTGGGTTTCCAAGGATTTTCCTAGTTAAAAAAAAGTTAGGGTGTTAGATTTACTGTGAACCATACTGAGATTTTGGAGTAAAATTACCTTTTAAATCCTGACAATGTTTCGTTTAATCTTGTGTTACTCTGAAGTTCAGCATCTGTGTACATGAGTGTATACAAACGTGTATGACAACCATCGACGATTACCGCCAAGGCTTACGGCACCGCGGCCGCATAAGAAAAACGCCACTCTGGTACGCGTCGCTTAGTAGGTGTGTTTGCAACAGCTTACTACAGAGTGTATATTTAGGGCTGCTCGAACGACCGGATACAAGTCGTGACTAACTCTCCGACACGACGAGTCCTTAGCTTGCGCGATAAGTGATGCAGTGTTCTCGAGAATATACTTAGTACTGTCAGACTGTCGCAGCTTCATGCTGAGCACACACTGCCACGCGGAACTCCATTCTGCAAGACGGTCGCCACTCAGAATTTATTTCCCATTCTGATTCGCTGTAAAGTATATGCGCATTACATTACAGACGGGACAAGATCTGCAGTCAGCCTTCCCCCACATTTCTAGCAGAGCAGATGTTTGAGGTAGGAATAATTTCAGAATCAACTGAACAGATTTCAAAGAGCCTTCACTTCGCAACTAAGAAACACGTTAATATTTAAATGAATTTGTCAGAGAACCCTTAAAGTATCAAGCTATCTTCAAGGACTAAGTCGCTATTGGTTCGGAGTCTGTGGGGCGATGCAGTAAGTGCAAAACCCTGATAATGCACTCGGAGTTGTTGACCAGTCGGGTGTTGAGAAGCCAGAGTTATTTAAGGTTGATAAATGCATGCTATTTTTTTTATTTTAAATGTTATAAATATGTGTTAATTTATCATCATTTTTTAAAGTTTCGTTTGGCGTATTTAAATTTTTTAGAAATAATATTATATTAATAAGCTCCCTAGAGCATATTTTTATGGCAACAACAAAAATAAGTACAGTATGAAATGTAATGTGGATTTTTCTTGTAATTAAGGGAGTGGATGCAAATTTGAAACAAATTTCCCGTGAAGTTTGTAAACTAACTATAAATAAAAATTCCTCACAAAAAAAATTAACATTTCGTTACAAAAGTGAAGCCCTTATTTTTATTCTCTCTGTAATTGATTATATGACATAAACTCTGTCAGCCACAGTATTCCATCATATGCAGTTTTCCCATTCACCAATGCCTTTAAAAATAATTAAAAGAACATTTACCACCCCAGTAATGCGAGCAAACTATATTTAAAATTGAGATAGAAATGGATTGTATCACACGCTGAAATTGGATTGGGGAGGATCCGTGTTTGATTCTCATCACCGGCATTCCTGAGTTCATGTTTTAATGATTTTTTGATATCACTCCTGGCGAATTTTTGGTGGTACCTAAAAGGCCATGGTCAGTTCCTCTCCAGGTTCTCGTATTTTTGTCGTGTCGTGTGCCACTGTCTATAATGAGCTCGCTTCCAAAGAGACATAAAATCCACTGACGTTATCTTAAGTGAGAAGTGAAAACTTTTGTAAATTGTTGTCGGAACTCTCATTCTCTTAAAATAGCGACAAAATCAAGTTCGTTTGCTGCCCGCAATTTGTATTTTTCCTATAACTTAGAACTTTGTCCATTCTTCACATCAAAAGAGCACGTAGTTTCTTAAATATTTTATCCTTCGGCAATCTTATCGTTATAGGAACGAATCAAAAAGATATGTGCAAACTAATCACTACTATTAATGGAGCTATTTTAATATACTGGAAGGCTACTACAACAATACTTTTCTTTTAGCGAAGGACAAACTTGTATTTTCTCACCCTTCTAACTATTAAATATTGTACATGTGATTTGGGATAAAGTGAGCACTTTTGGAATCCTAGCTATGTTTTCTTTTGAGATTATATATAGTTTCCTGCTGTTTTTAATGCATACATAGCTATTTAAATTATAATCAAAGTGTATAGATTCTACCGTACTAAAATATTATCTTCTGGGGTCATCAAAAATTATTTTTACTCTATAAAATATGGTATTCAAAAGTACTCACTATCGTGAACCGCCTATAGACAATTAATGCACGAATATATTTCGTGGTTAGTAAAATCCATGTAGTATATGGAAGAATATAACATACTACGCTTTTAGTTTATATAAAAATGTAAGTATGTAATTGAAAACTTTCTGATTGCAATTTTATCAAGGTTTTCAAATAATTTATGTGATAAAATATTTAATATCGTCACAATGTTGCTCGAGAAGAACTATTATTTGTTTTACTAAATGTCGTGATTTTTATTGTAATGCGTCTATATTTTATGTTTATAAAACTAATATATATTTCTTAACAGTTTTTGCCAAAAAAATTGAAAAATTTATGTTAATGTTTTATTTACACAATTTTACACTCCATGCTTAGGTAATTTTAAACAAATTGGTTGAATACACCAAGACCGCTGGAAAAATCTGAGCATGTTTGGGTAATACTTGTATGGTAGAATTATTTATCAGTAATTTTCATTAGGAAAACATTCAGTACTAAGACATAGTTCTCTTTTTACAGGTACTCCTGTGTCGGAGGATGTCTATACTCGAGATAGGTAAGTGATTTTTCCATTTATGAGCTATTAATTAATGAAAGAACAAACGAATTATAATTTCAATATTGTTTACAATAGACCCCCTTTGTAACAAAATTAAATCAGTAAAAATTATTTGATAAGTTGATTGTACAGCACAGAACAATCATACAGTTGTTAAAGTGTAGTTTAGTATTTTTAAATTGCTTGAAGATTTAATTTAGTTGCGCATTTTATACTATTAGCAGTACAATGTTAGTGGACACTTATTTGCCGACAGACAGTTATCTACACTGTGAATGTTAAATTACATTAATAAGTTGAGAACGATTGGTGAATTAGTGGACTGCATAGCGAGAATTTTCTTGGCGCAGTGTAATTTATTCCATGTATGTAAAAATCCACTATAATTCAGTAGAACGGTAACAGTTTTTTTGCATTACGCATAGTATTTTGTCGTTTTCTTGGTCACTGTTTTTGCTCTGTAATGTAGAAGCTTTCTATTATTCTGAGCGCTGCCTGAACGGTTTACGATAGAGTGATGTATATGCTACGTTAACTTTGAACAGTTCAAATTTATTCCAAAACAACTCCGATGTTACCACAGAGGAACATAAAAATAGAGGGAGCACATACATATGAAACAATTTTATGTCAGCTTTATGTGACAATCATTTATAGAAATGAAACATTAATAACGCCAAAATAATGTACGCTACATTTGATTGCCTTTTTCCCATGTTAACTTCTGGTTTTAGAATGATATTTTATTAGTTTAAGCGTCATGCCATCTTGAGATAGGGATCACTAGAGGTCACGCAACTCGTAAAACCCCAATGTCCCGGCACTTTGTCAAGCACCTCATCCCCCGACCACGCGACGTGACTTATCAGGGCGGCATGCGCTACATAATCCCTCACGCGCCCAACAAGCTCCAGGGCTGAGGGGATCAGGAGACCAACCTTGCCGGGAGGTGCAACTCATCCGAAAGTTCGCAGATTCAATCCGAAGAAATCTGCGCGCGGATTGGCGCGGCGCTTGTTCTGACATCGGCGACACCCGTCGTTGTCGTCGTCAGAAGCGCGGAAGCGTGACTTGCCACGCGGAGAAAGATATGTATAAGCCGTTCACGCCAATGCGAGCACTTTAAAATACCTACCGTCTTGCGTCGAACAATAATTAGAAAATAAGTTTTATTGTGGTCTAAGACGTTTGCATTTGTTTATGGTACCATCTATACACTCTGATTGTTAGGATGACTTGTTTATATAAAATAGACATAGAAAAATACAAAAGTCTTCCAAAGTGCTTACTTCACCATGAACCGTCTATACAATGCCTTAAGAACCAAGATTATACAGGATAATTTTGAGGAGTTTGTATTTAAAGTCACATAATTGTGGTAAACATAGGTTTCCTTAATAGGCTATGTTAACTAATTCCCGTTTTGAGATATGTTACTCATTTATGATGCTTTCGCAAGTATTATTTTTTAAAGTCCAAGATGTAGCAGATTTTAAGAAAACCGTTACATAATCGTGTTGAACATGGTATTTACCGTGCCGATTTTTTTCCTTGCTCTAGCTAATTTCTAACATTAATGAGCAGCCGGTATAGAGAGATCGTTGCGTAAGAACAGTTTTAAGGTTAGTCCCTCATAAGGGTAAATAAACCTACCTTACACGGCTTCGGACATCAGTAGCAGAAATATTTTATAAACATTTTATTTAAAATTTTATATTTGATACGACGTTGCGCGAAACTACACATGTCAGCTCTCTGTTGGTAACTTTGTGAACTAGATGTACAGAGTCTTCCAAATTTCGTGAAGCCAGCAACGTGATTTCATCACAATATTAAGGTTTATCACGATGCATGGTAAGTGTAACATGTAACACTTTGGTAAGTTTATTTTTTGAAACTCTACAAGGAAGCAGATATTTCATAAAACCGTAGCATAGTTGTAATTAAAATAATATATATTTTACTGTGTTGAATGAAATTTCCTCATTGTCATGGTTTAACGGTTTCAAAGAATCTGCAGCTTATAACATACAATTGACCGTTTACGATCAACAATATTATTACTACATGAACTTTAACATGTCTCACACTTTATACCTGCCTGTAAATATCTAGCTCTCCTTAGAAAACCAGGAGGAACAATAAAGCTGCAAAATTTGAACAAGCAACTTGTAAATTAATCTAGACATATCATTATGCTAGGAATATAACTGTTCGGATTAGTAAGAATAATAAACAGTACTCAAATATTTATTCGTAGTCTGGAAAGTAAAATATCCTCTAGTATAAACTGTTCGCTGATTATTAAGAACACTTAATGTTTGTGACAATACACCGAAAAACTACAAACCTACGATGCATGAACGGCTTACGAAAATCTATGTCACACTTGTTATTCCTTTCAATAAAACAAATATTACAGTGCATTGAACGGCTTATAATGCAAAATGTCTTGGATATACCAGTATTATACGGACAATAGATACAATGTTACAATTTCAAAACTTTATTTCGGACCTAACAAAACCAAGAAAATAAAGTGACCTAATATTTCTAATATGATTTATAACGTCACTTAGCTGAGAAAAATTTAGTTTTAAAACGTTATATTTCATTGTTGGTAAATTCTTTACATTTATTCTTTTTTTTTAATTTCAAAAACGCTAGTACCTTCACTGTAAAATTGCTATGAACATTTACAAAATAAATATTGTTTGAAAACTGTAGCATTGAAGTCAAATATTATAACACTATGAATAATTATTGTTACATTAGAAAAAAATAACACTACATAGGCTAATTACAGCAATTGTCAAGTTAGTCCCAAAATTTGTAACTTTTACAAAAATGGTTTATTTCCAGCTACTTTCCCGGGAATTGTAAAATTGTTTTTGTCGTCAGAAATATATTCTTGACACGTAGTTTTATAAAAAAAATATATATTAAATCGTTAAAACATATTTTCTAGACAATGACATGCCTCGAAATTTATTACGTTACTGGCGATAAACATTTACTCTACTGTACATGGAATAATTTTAACAATTTTTATGTGAGTTGATTTGTTTTGTTTAGAGCAGAATTATTTTCTCTGTTAACGCGGATAGGTTTTTTTATACTGTATGGTATCGTCCTTGGCGAGGCCAACCAAAAATAATTTAACTTCCCTGCCACCTACGTAAACATGACTCTACTAAACAAATTATTTTAATTTTAAGTCGTCAAATTAACTGGAAGCAATATTGGATTAGACATCACGAAATCTTAAATCGTAGCTAATTTCTGCCTTAGATAGAGACAGGAAGTGCTAGCATGTAAATTTTGTAGTGCACTCTACGAGCACTGGAGCCAATAAGAGAAGAGCGGTGAAAGGCTCGGGAACTCACGCACAACTGGTGAGAGTAAAACCGTCTTATACTTCCTGCCGCGAAGTGCGACGGTCAAACAAATGCGGCTCCAGTTTACACAGAAATTAGGAAATATATCTGCAGTCTGCATGTCAGTGAACTTCTGAACTTTTAAAAAATCTACCAAAGCATCTGTAAGAAAAGTATATTTTACATTTAGAGCTTTGAACCTGGGCAATAAGTATTAGAAAAATGTATCTACAAAAATAAAGTACTAAAACTAAAATTAAAAAATAAATTTTTTAAATTATTTATTACCTACTAAAGTGAAATAATACAAACAATAATGCATATATTTCTGGGTTACTTATATACACACATTTTACCATTTGAAAAATATTTTACTACTGATAGTTTCTTTCAGAACTCTTTCTCTTTCTTTCTTAATCTCATATATTATTGCTTAGTACACATCCATCACTGAACTGTTGCTTGCAGGAAATTATCTGTTATAATAAATATCTTTCAAACTTGCAGAATTCTATTCTGATAGTAAACTTAGTTTTGATTGTATTCATTTATTCTTTGAATAGCAAAAAAAAAAAAAAAAAAAAAACACACACACTTAGAAGTCAGCTTTTACGTTTTCGTTTAAGAATATTACCATGTCGAATAATGGATAAATAGGAAAGTTGTTTTCTACGCTACGATAACCAAACATTTAAATTAAAAAACGTATTTCGTATAAAACACTACTGAGTCACATAACAACGACACTGTAACAAAAATTGTAATTTTGAAAATAAAATTGAAAACTGGTTTCGAAATTTTTTTCTATGATTTCAAATTCACACTTTATAATCACAAATCAAATACTGGGAAATATTTTGCTGATCTATTTTTTTTTTTAAATATTGGTTATATGTACAAAAAACCATTTTTTGATTGAAAACTAATTTCTTGCAAAATTTACAGTTGTTTGAAAAGACACAGAAATTTTTTGGCAACCAAATTCCAAGAAATTATTTTTATGTAAGTACAAGATATTTTGTAAAATATGACAGACTACCGAAGGTTACGTTGTTTCACATCGAACACTGTAATGACCTGCGGCATTCTTGTTATAGTGATTAGACTGATAAATGTTTTGAAGTTAGATTACAACCTTCTTCTGGTACAAAAACACATTCTTTAATGTGTAAATATGACATTTGTTAAAAGCAAAAAGTTTCGACTCTCCATAATTTAACATTAAATAAATTCAGTATCCCCAAAACACAGAACACCTTTTCAGTACACCAATTGACTACCTGAGTATTTATTCGGACCTAGTTAAGTTTTTGCCCTATGAAAACATTACTTTCATAAAGAAACTCATTGTAAATCCAGTTAATAAAATATTAGGCCTATATAATAGATAAAAGATTGGTCATGTAAAAAGTACTAGGTAAATGTTTGTATCATTACAAGGTTTGTGTTTGCTCTTGTATTGTGAAAAAGTGGAGTTTAAATTACTTCTTTAATTGTAACACTGAAAATTAACTTATTTACATGTTCATGTGAACTCATACACCACTATCCTACCTGCACACAGTGTTTGCATGTCACCCACTTTAGATATTGATAATTTTAACTTACCCAACTACGTTGAATTTTATTTGATTTTAATCATCGTATGAAAATATGTACCACATATTATAGGCCTATGGAACAAAATAGACTCAAATTATTTCCAAAAAACAACAACAACAAAAAAAGGGCTGAAATTACTTAAAAATGGACCCGAATATGTGACTAAACTGACAGTATTTTCGGCGTTAACTTTCCATTGAAAGAAAAAATTTTTAAGAAGGCTTCCCTGCAAAATTATTTTGTAGTAACAACAAAATAATTTTGTGAATGGTCACAATACGTTAGTGGTGACGGCAAAATGTTTTCGTGATGACCACAAAATAAATTTTGTAGCAGCCACAAAATATTTTTTGTGTTGTAAAATTTGGTTAATACTTTTTTCTATTAGTTGAATTAGGTTTATTTTGCAATTGGGTTAAATGAACACAAGAAATTAAGGAGTAAATTTTATTTTATGTTGACATACTTTCGCTGGGTTTACTTAAAGTGTGCAGATGTGTCTTATTGATCCCAGCAAAGACGTTTAACTTCGCAGTTTTTTTCTGGAATGCAGGTCATCGTTTATGTACCACTGTGTCGCGGGGTAATGAGGCCACACAGATAGAGCATCGCGTCCCGCCTGGCTTGATTCCACCCCAAGTACGACCATGGCTAATTTCATCCCCTGAAGTGTCTTCTCGCCGGGGTGGGGGGGGGGGAGAAGGGGGTGTTGTCTGCTTCCCGGCATTCCCCGGCGTCGTTAATCGTGCTACGTCAACGCCTCCGTGACGTCGTCAGGGGCTTATGCGGTCCCCCGTCGGTGGCGATGCTTTGCGGTTTCGCGAAAGCGACGTTAACGACCACTTTCCTGACGACCCACGAAAACCTCTTCACGACTGGCGACAATTATCGTACGGATCAACGCCGATTATAGTACGGTACGCCGGAATTGTCGTACTTCTTGGTGAAAATAAGTAAACATTTAAATTAAGGCAATCGTTGGTAAAAGTTAATTTTTTCTTTGTAATTATTTTTGTTTATATAAGGACAGAAATTTGGATGGATATAGGGAGTGAGCAATGTTAATGAAAATTCCTACAATTTCCCTGGAGCGGTTTGAGGAATCCAAGAAAAACAGAAATCACGATGACTGGAACCGGTTATCAAAACTGGATTCTCCAGCGTGCGAGTCCAACTTATTACTGGTACGCCTAGTGGAAATGAATATAATTTTCGGTTACGTGCATGTTCGTAATGATTTTGAAATACGAAATTAATGCAGGAATAAACCACGACCGGCTGAATCAACGAGCCATGTGTCTTATAATGACAATTTAATCATCTAATGTAGGGTGGTAATAATATATTTAAAAAATAGATTTGTCATAGCACGGCTGGCTCAATTGTTTCCTTATTACTGTGAAATTCGCAAGTACTTAGATTACTGATGACGACTTTAAACATGGAAAATGCATACGTTTTTTTTATTGCTTTCAAAATTTTATGACCTATAGGTCTAAGAGACGAACACCTTCCGTGGCCTCTGAACATGAACAAAGGTGAGTTTTAAAACCAATAATTGAAGTTGATTCCTTAACGCTGATTCAACCTGGTTTATTGCGAAACAGTCTCTGCCTGTTAGTGTTCGCCAGTGAGTATACGATTTAGTGAAGTAGGAATCGCTCTTAGAAAAAAAAACTAATGTGCCACAACGCAAGACAAAGTTTAAGCTACAAATTGTGAAAAAAAATCCCGTGTTCATTTTATAAATACAAATGTGTTACAGATCATTACGCCAAATTTCACTGAGGTTATGCGAAAGAAAATATAACATTTAACTCTCAAATATACGCGTCCAGCCTCCGCCGACACTCGTCTAACGAACAAATCGTTTTAGGGTTGCACTGTAACTGTGAAGTCCACATTCCTGTGCAAAGAACTGAGCGATACGAAAATAGCATGGGCGAGATAATTATCGTACGGGTCGGAAGCCTCGCAACCCCCGGAGGTCCAGCCAGCATCGCCTCTCCCTGAGTTCGTCCCTTTTCCCCGGAGAAACCGACAAGGTTGTCGGGCCCCACCAGTGATGGCCGTCGTCAGTTTCTGCCCTCCGCCCTCCTTGACCCATCTGCAGCGAGCAGCCATGCAAGGCCCCGGGCGGGAAAAGGGAAGGTTGGGAGAAATAACGGCCCTAGTAGGGTGCCTACCTTCCCCCTTACAACACATCGACGGCGGTTGCCAGGGCGACCACACCCCGCGACGGCCAATCAGAGAGGGGAGGGAACGCATTCAGCATGGGTCCTCTGCATCGACCCATCTCGTGACGTCCCCCTCCTTTTCCCATTTAACAATCCTGTTCAGTTCTTCCCTACTCCCCTTCCCACACGGCACAGACCAGACGAACAGGTTTGGTCCAGACGACGACAGATGGCCCGGGGATGTCCGAAAATCCCCGGGCGTGCACGCAGATTATCTACAACAATTACATAATTTTATGCAATTAATTTTTTGGTACTTTCACTAAAACTCGCTAACCGGGTTTTAAATATCTTTTTTAACGTTACGAACATTAACTGTAAAATTTACAAGATATGTCGAGGGAATATATTTATTGTATTGCATTCGTGGCGATGTTAAGGCGTTTAGACTTCTCTTCGACTTGCCCGTTTGTATTACAAATATATTAAAATGATTTTAATAATAAAAACTTTAACGCGGCAAAAAATGTAATATACTGCGTAAGTAATTCATTCATAAGTTACACAATTAACAAATGCATAGAAATAAAAAAGACATAAAATCGACAAACAAAATTTCAGAAAAATAAATAAATTGGTACAGCAACGTAAACATTCAATAACGTAAACAATTGGTTAAAATTGATAACTAGTCAGCATCTCAATTTCTGCCATTAATTTCTTCTAAATTTAATGTCTGTACCTATATATTTTAGAAACCCACTATACAAAAACAAAAGTTGGTTTTAAATCGCGTACTTTAAAATTCATTTCTTATTTTTAGGTACTTCAGATATTTTCCACCATTGTGATATTTGCGACTTTTGGCTAAACATTGAATTTACTATTCGTTTACAAGCTTTCACTTTTTTCCTGCATGCACCGGGCAAATCTGTAGACAAATGGTCTTCAACAAAGAGCTAATTTTGGCCCATCGAGTAATTTTTTCCGCGACTTGTGCAGACAATTTATTACTCAGCAAATTTTAATTATGCATAAATTCTCAAACAGTATAAATATATTAACCCTATCAATTACGTAAGTACATAAGAGGAAGAGGAATAATTGTTATTGGGTTATGACTTTACATTATAGCTTCGGAAACTAGGCAGCAAGATAATTTTCTTAAGAAAACCAATAACCTTTGCGATATTTTTGAATGATGCTGTCATGGTATATGTAAGGCTTATATTGCATGTTGTTATACACAGCAAGTAAAATGATTATTAGTTTTAAACACGGGTCCGTCTATTTTCCACATTTTAGATAAAAAAAATGTGTTACATATGTACATAATTTCATTTAAAGGGAGGTAAAAAGTTTATTTAACAATTTGGCTACTAGATTTTGAACAACTGTCCGTAAACGATACAGAAATTCTCTATTCTATACGTTATCAGTGTGACTCTCAACACTTACTTAAGCTAGGTAACAGAAGGTACCTAAATGTAACAATAATAAATAAATTACTCTCTTGGATTAAAAATATAGGTCAGAGGAGGTATTGAAGTTCCTGGGTGAATGAAACTGTGCCAGCCCGCAAAGGTAGCTTACGAATCAGGGTAACATTCAGATGGAGAAATTTATGTTGTGTAATACTCATAAGTGTACAGAAATTTAAAGATATGTAAGGTTTACTTGATAAACACTTGTATGTGACCATGTGATAATACAGCTCCCGTTAACTACAAAACTTCGATGACAGCACTCACCAAAGCTGTTTTAGAGATCAAGACGTTGATAATTTGAAAACCACACATACCCAACACAATAGAATTAGGGTGAGTGTTTTGTACCCACCAAACTGTCCCATTCTCCTCAGAAGTACATAATTTAACTTTGGCTTTTCTCTCTTAATCAGTGTCAGTTACAAACAGACATAAGATAAACAATTAAATGTTCACATTTATGTAATGTACTTAGTTTCCCAATTGATTTTTGGCATAATACCGGTCATTTATCTACTTATGTGTTTCTTTTGAACTTGTTTAACCACCTGCTAGAATTCAGTGTTTTATATTATATTACCACATTTATTTATTACGAATTATTGCTTGTGTTTTACGAATCTGAAATTCATGTTTATTGCAGTAGTTATGTGTAAGTAGTGAAGAGTTAGTGCAATAGAATGAGTACACGCCATAACTGTACCAAATTAAGACGCTATATTTTTTATTATTATTGTATAATTTTTCAATTCTCATTTGTTACAGACAAGATATCGTTTAAAACACAATTGAAGTAAATTTTAGAGTGCACAATTTTCAAGGAATGTAGAACCATTGAGCTCACACTACCAGGAGAGTAAATAAAAAATAAGAACACATGTACAATTTTAATCGACGGGCATCTTACATCTGTCGCTTCGGCGAGGCTTTTGCGTCATAGCGGGGACAGTAGACACAAAAAATACGGTAGGTTAATAGGTCTTGAATAGTGGGCTACATTCCAGTTTGTAAACAGCTGACGGACAAGACTAGACCAAAACGACCTTGTTTGCTCAGCTGGTAACAGACCAACCTTCCATATGTGACATTTCTTCAATTCGTCACGAACTGCAGAAATGTTTAGCACTCATAAAATTAAGTAGTATTAAACAAGTTGCTACGCCCGAGCTGGTGGAAAAAAAAATTGTCATCAACTCGTTAATGTCAAACACGGTCACTCTTTATTTATACGTGCCTCATAGGCATAAAGAAGTGCAGATTTCATTATTTGACAGAACAGCTTCAAATAGTATAGTAGTTGTTGCAAATTAATACGATGGTTTAAGTGTGTGACGAAAGGGTTTCCAGTTTAATTTTCATGCCATTGAAACCAATTCATTGAGTAATGAATTGAATAGCTTACGCCGCAGAGTTATACAAGAAGTTGGTCAGTCCTCTAGATCGTGTTGCAGCTTTTTAAACGCAGACGGGACGCAATTCAGGATTATTATGTCATTAAATACTGAGATTCAGAAAAGAAGTGAAGAATTAAACTTGCCAAGAATAACAAACACTGAAATATAGAAATGGTTTTTGCTTTAAACTAAACCTCACGCAAATATCAAAGAAAGTAATTTAAGGATTTTTCGAAATTCGTTCTTAAAACCTGTTAAAAAAAAAAAAATGTGTTTTCAAATGGTCATCTGTACCGCTTATAACCATTGAGATATCGAGATGATTTTTGATAAGAATGAAGCTTATGCAAATACAAACAAACAAATTTCAGGATTTTATGAAATTCGAAAATTAAGGATGTGAAAAGTAGTAAAATGTTATTGTCTCAGGAAAAAAGAGAATGATCACGGAGAAATAATTGAACAGTTGTTTCTTTTTGCCAACCTACTCATAAATAAAACCTCTTTGGAATGTAGCCTGTATATACGAAATAATTATCACGGCATGCCTTTAAGCATTCACTCAGGTATTGTATAAAGTTTGTGGTGTGGGAGGGGTGGGCTTAGGGGTTCGTATCCCGTGCAAGACTTTGCGATGGGAATTACTATGACATCATACGAGCATATTGCACGCTCTATTTACACTGAACTAAGACAATTTATAATTCACTGTTATTGAGTGCGCTAGCTGTTAAATGCCTTCGTCACATATTTTATCCAGAGTTATCGTTTACATGACATAGTTTCACGCGGACAAAGCCGCAGCCGGCCAGCTAGTATAATATAAATATTTAAATGTTCGTACGCAAAGTTATTATATTATCTCCACAGAATGGAATAACGAGCTTGTAATTTTATTTCCTATAGAGTAAAATTACATGTCTGGCAATTGTATGAGTTTGGTGGTTCAATTCCTAGTACTTCAGCGTTGAGTATTTCTTCAAATTAAAATAAGTCGAAGTTATTTCTCTAACTTTTAAGTACAAATAAGTTAATTTCCAAAATCAGACTAAAATGATATCTTTTAACGATTCTTGTACAGTAAAATAAATAATGTAAATAATGTCTTACTTCAAAGAAATTAGAATCCATGAATATATAACTTGTAATGTTTTAAAAAACTATATCAATTTTTTTCCAAGCAGAACATTATTTACTTCTTCAAAAGTTTACTTGTAGAACTACGTTGTCAATGATTGTCTTTGTAAAATTAGGTACATATTACTAGAATTTGAGTGTACAATTTTGGCTGCTTGAAGATTTACACACGCTTAGAAGTCGGGATGGAACTACCAATGAAATCCAGTGGTGGTTCTAAACTTGACGTGTGCATAAATCTAATAGTTTGCACCGCAAGCGTTTAACATGCATGAACACCAAATTCCTTGGAACTATACAGTATTGACAGACTTTGCTCATATAGACTGTGACTATGACAGACGTTTGATGTGTTTGAGGATACCTGTATGTTTAAGTATGTTCACAAACATGCACACCCACAAAGCTTTTGTTACTGTATTAACATTAAAAAATATATCATGCATAGATTAATAGTTACCACGTAAGAAACATTTCTAAACGGTTTTAGTAAAAATACCACTCTCAGAAGGATATTTCTGATATATCTTCCGCTTAAAAAATGTATATGCATGTATCGATTTTTCTGCGAATTTAAAGATTACTTGTAGCAGAAAGCGTGCTGGAATGTATCTTAAAACTTCGTGAGCAGCGTGAAGTCACGAAAACAGTTAAGGCACTTCCGTTGTAAGCTTGCATCATAATGAATAATATAAAGTGGTTTTTCTGTGCCTTTAGAAAGATCGAGAAATTAAATATGGACATTAATGCTCAATAAAAATTAGCTTAGACACAAAATAATCAAGCTCATTGGTTAAAAATGTCATGGCGGCGGTAAGAAAGTCTGTATTTTGGGACTAAGTGTGTATAGATCCTGAAAGTATATTTATGTATATTTGCACAGAAAAAAATATGTTTTGTAGTGGCTACAAAATATTATGTTAATTTAATTCTTACCAAACCTTTTTGTGGTGAACCAAATATTTTGTAGTGTTCACTAATATTTTTGTTGGTAATTACACAATTATAAACTAACCAACATAAAGTTTTCGGGACACTGCAAATTATTTGGTGTACGCCACAAAATTATTTGGTAGGGTCTATACTAACAAAATATTTTGTAGCCACTACAAAACTGTTTCACTTTCTGTGTACGGAACTTCATGACGTTTTGAAAACACCTGTTAATACAAACCTCATTACTAAAAACTACAATAAATTATGTCCTTTAATGTTTTTATTAATGAGAATCCACTGTACTAATTTTATTCTGTAATTCTGAGTTGATATGTTTTTTTTAATTGTTGTACTTGTCATTGTGTCATAATTTGTGAAGACTTATAATAGCATAAGTTTGCCTTCTGAGACGCTTTAAGAAAACTAACACATTACCCCTTATGGAAGTCTATGAGATAAAAACACAGAAGTATGAAACTGTAAGCCCAATCTTAGAGCACTACTTTGTCAACAAGAAGTCAATGGGGAGTTGATGTATGTTAAGTCTTTCCTACAGTTCCGTGAACATGCAATTTGTTAGGTATATATAAATAACATGTAACATATCAGTGTGGCGTTGTTCACAGTATGTACTTTTCCCAGCATAGTGTAATACAAATATGATTTTTATAATCTAAAGTTGTCGTACGCTTTCAAATTCAGTACTTCAGACTTTTCCTTAAAAGTGTTGAGCCGTGCTTTTATTTGATTTTAGTATCTCGTTCCCGTCACTTTATATGATAGATATTCGTCATACTCAAGAAACTAGTTTGAAAAATCTTCACGTTCAACTGAAAGTAATTCGTTTTAGCAAGAGAAGTAGATAATCAGTAGTTATAGTTTTGTCACGAAGTTTATTTTTTTCTTTGCAGGTTCTGGTGATTGAAACAGGATGTTTAACACGAGTTTAAACATTGTATGGTACCCTACACTTTGCACGTTGTGGAAGTTCATTGTTATTTTTTCGCTAAACGTGTCAGTACTGATTGTCGTATTACTATCAGGTCAGATAAAAAAAAACGATAGGTACCAGGAAAGTCATTTATACGGTTTCGCTATGTCAAAATCGTACGAAATATATTGGAATATGGAGATAATCGGAAATTATGTACTTTCTAACACAGCAAGTTCATTAAAGCGCTAGTAACAGCATGGTATTACCTATACACATTCTTTAATAAAAACTTTATGAAACCATATATATGGAAATTAAATCAAAAGTAATTTATATCAACCCATTTTTGCGTGCTATTACCGAGTTCTGTTCAACTTGCTGTCATATTTGTCTGTTCGGTACATATTTTACAACCGAATTTTTAAAACTAATTTTCCATTAAGAAAGAAACTTGAAAGTTTGCATATAACTTAGAACTGGCTGACAATGAAAACTAAGAAGAAAAATGTAAAAGGTTTATTTTCATAAACAAATTTTACATACTTAACACTAACTTCCAGATGATCTAAACTAGAGACTTCCAACTTTAAACATAGCTCAGAACTGGATAATAATACAATATTAACTGTCTTAATTGTCTGTGTTTTTGTTTGTTTGTCTGTACGGTACAAATTTTAGTGTTTTAAAATCGATTGTAACATTTCACACACATAAGGCATAAATGCAGAATATATTGATTTAAATGAAAATAATTTTTAATATAGCACATTTAGAAAACGGACTAGTAATAAATAATAGTTTCCCCATGATAAACTTGTAGTATATAAAACTTATAACGTGGGTTGTATGCAATAGATGATTTATGCATAAACAGTTCACCTATGTCACTAACAATTGTATTGCACTGCAAATTAAATAAACCGTTGTGTGAGTTTTCTCAACGACAAACTACTCTCAACACTCCTTAAAGATACTGTACCTCCAAATTTTGTTTTGAATATTACAAATATTTTAATAAGAGAAACTATTTTATACATTTTTACTGTTTTAAAATGCGTCATGTTAAAAAATATATATTTAAATAAGATTCCCTTAATATTACCAAAATTAGTTGCATTTTAATGTAACAATCCACTTTATGAAAATAAACTACATACAATGGCAGAAATAGCACGAGAGTTTCTAAACGCCAATCAATAAAGAGCCACATGCGACAACCAGGAGAAAATTTGAGTTTACAATGTAGTGCCGTGTTGTTCGGATGTACGTTTCAATGTAAACAACGTGCGCCGTCTGACGTGACAATCCGAGTCTGGAGTATTTCAGAAATTTTATTCCCCACACTCAGAACTGGGAGTTGTGTTAGCCTGTTCGTCTTTGTACAGCACAAACGGTGGTGACAAAAGTATAAAATTCGTTTTGTCTGGTGGGCCTTTGACGCCAAAATATGTCACCTCGTTGGAAATATAATCAAAAGCGGTAAAATTCCGAAATTCAGCGGTATAGTTCCGTTAGCGGCTGTAAGGAGTGCGTGACCTTCGATAGTAATTATTGCCAGTAATTTATTTATATTCGATCTCACTATGTTTGCTAACATATCTGCTACCACCGTGCAGCTGACCTACACGGTATTGTTTCGTTATGTCTGTTCCCTAATTTAAACAGTTTCGCAGTATTTGTTTGTGATTTAACTAACACCTTTTCGCAAGAAAATAATTATTTCTAAATTTGAGACTTTCACATGTCCACATTATGATGTATGGGTATTCGTTGGCCATGCGTCCTTTGGAGGCCACGCTCAAAAATTATGAAAAAGCTGAAGCAACAACATTGCAACTAATTCCCTAGAAAAATTTCTCAGTAGTTAATTGTTCATAACTTCAGTAACGAAAAATTTCTCTAGTATTTAGTTTCTGTGCATAAACGTGTTGCACAACAATCTAAGTAATAAATTAGTTATAAGGTAACTAGATTTCGTAATAAACATTAAGTTCGTTAGTTTAACATAGAATTTATTTAATGTTTTTTATAAAGCACAAGCTTAATATTCTTTCAGTATTTGGTACTTGCGTTACGTGAAATATTACTGCAAAAATATTTAAGGTGTGATGATACTGGTACTGAAAAACATGTACAACTAAATATTGCTCAAGATTTAAGCATATTTCAAACAAGTTCACTGAATTAACTATTATGTTAGCAAATCTAGTTAAGACTTTTTAAAATATTTGTATTTAAGTTTATGTATTTTTAGTAAAACTTATTTTTAATCGATTGTGCACTTAGTTTACGTTGCGTCGACAGAAGGGTCACTAGAGAGACGTTACATAACCATACCCAAGAGCAGGTACTGGGAGAGGAATCGACCATGGCCTTTGTTAAGGAACAAACCCAACTGTTCTTAAATTTGAAACTGAAGTAGGAGAAGACTGTGTTAACCTCTCTCAGATATTATTTTTTAATTAACTTCTATAATGTATATTCCTTATCAACACTATTCTGAATTTAATCCCGGTGACATGTACCTTTCAAATTTAATTTACTATACTTACTTACTACGCCTGAATTTATCATCAATAACAATTCAAAGGCTAGTGAGGCCAAATAATTTTACCTTAAAATAAGTATGTGTGCGTAAAACAAAAATTACGTGTGCAGAGAAAAATATTAGGTATTTTCATAGAAGTTATTGGTTTTACCATTGTGATGAATTCCATTAATTAAACTGTAAAACATAATATTATTTTCAAGTTTATTTGGAAAACTTGCCAAAATTACATACATAAGCATTCGATATGTAAGTCTAAACCACTTTACGAATCATATTTAAAATTAGGTCTTAATCGTCAGTCACACGACGAATAATATTCAACGTTTTCATACCAGCACTCCCTCCGTCGCACACTTCTCGCCGATCGTTGACGCTACACGTCGATGTTAACCATGCTGTCCGTCGTAAACACTTTTTTTTATATTGTGCTGAATAATCAGCTCTGCATTTATAGTCAGCTTGACCTCACCTAGATTATTCAAAGTTCTTCCAATTACATCGACAAAATATTATTTTAAGGCGTTTCAAGTTACAAGTCCCTGAAAGTCTTGCGAAGCTGTCAGGGATCAGGATTAATAGTAAAACAGCTCCTCTAACCACACGTCAGTTTGGATTATTCCCGTATTATCTCAACAACAGGACCAAGGAAGTAGTGAAGATAAGGTGGTAAAGATGTGACTTACTAGTGCAATTGCCCAACTGGACACCAGTTGAGTCAAATACGCTTAACCACATATTTCTGCACTGCTTTCTATGTGTCTATAAATATGTGTGATAAATTATTGTATTCTTGACTTCTTAAGTCTCTATTTTACGTATCGACATCAAATTTGTACGTTTGGTTTAACAAAGAGATATTCAACGACGATAGAAATTTGTTCAAAACATTTATGGCAAAACATAACTGTTTTGATCTGCACTGCATTACTAAAGTTTTGAGAAACATGCTATACAGTTACAGAATTGTCAGCAACATTCTTGTCAAATTTTGAACTATGAGTTATAATAGTATCTTTTGAATGTTTGTAATTGTGTATACATTATAAAACATATTTTTGTTATGATCTTGCATATTCTTAAAATAAATATTCAGACATTGCCAGACTGTTGGAATTTGTCGCTGCCTACCTTGGAAGCATGACCAAAGCAAAGGTTGGGAATTACATGTTAAATTAAAATAAGTACAGCTCGGTACCCTTTCAAGATATCACTTTCGGACAGAAACATTTTTTGCACTCAGGATTTTTAACGAGGAAAAATTTAGAATTTGTTTTCGTGTGTTTTCATATTTGCTAACGGTTTTTATGGTTAAAAAAACAGACAAAAATATCCTATAGCAATGTAGAAGGTACCGAGATGAACAAAGAAAAATCAACGGTGGCATATACAATATGTAGGTTTTACAAATATTGCGTCACATCTAATATAATTTAACATGTTACACTCTATCTTACCACGCACCAGAACTTTGGGGTAGGCAACTCCCGTAAGTTTTCTAAAATGTGCCACAGCATGTTCGTAATTAGAAAAATTAACTTTCTTAATCCTTTAAAATATCCGTTACAACCGCTTCTGTGCACGCTTTTTAAATAAAAAATATGTTTTACAAATTGCGGCAGGTAGCAGTTATTTATATTAAGCATATACTGTAAATACAAAGAAATTTGATCAATTAAAAATATAATTCATGTTATTTCTAACAACTGAAAATTTTCTGCGGCAAAGTTTCTTGTTTCTTTTAAAACTAACGATCGAAATGTCTAAATTGGGGAAGTGTATGGCTATCATCGGATATAACTGCATATTATTTGTTTTAAATCTAATGAAGAAGATAACGGAGTTAAAAATACGCCTGTAATTTGATGTTACCAAGAAAGAATGCTTTAACTTAATATAAATTGGTATCAAGCTGGTCGAAGCGCATTACTTCAAACTGGTTATGCTTATTTTAGTCTGGATTTATGGCCTGAAAAAATGTGGAAGTCTCATTTGGCCACGACGACCCATCTTAATAAGTAGTTTATGGGATTCCACTGGTTGTGGAGTAGACAGTTGATTAGTTCGTTTGCAACAACCACCAATTTGTGAGAAACAAAGACGTTCTTGACTAGGAAATAGCTCGAATATATGTGCACTGAAGGAGGGAACTGGCTATTTTATTAGACGTGAGACACATTTTACCACAAACTCTATACATTCCTGTGACCATCTATAATACACCTTCATTTGAAATGTAGTTCGGGAATCGATGTGTATGTGAAAGAAGGTAAAAGATTAATATTTTAATTGAGCCATGGCATTAGGGGATCTAGTTTACGTCATGAATATTATCTGCAAATAGTTTCTACAAATAAGTTTTACTAAGATTATACTTACGTTTCAGAGAATGTTTTGATAAACAAGTATATCGCCCCAAATCGTAAATTATAATGGGAATATGTGACTTACGAAATACATTGCAATGATTACCTACCTCCAAAGTTTTCTTCACTTTTAGCGGTAGGCTAACGGCTGTAGGTGAAATCTGTACTAATCAAAACTTCTAAAATTAACTTATTGTTTAAAATGAAATAGCCAGTTTAAAGCATATTAGAACAAAAATCAGAGAATGTCTGCAAAGAAATTCAGACCGTTTGGTGTACTAGAAAATGTTTCATTATGGCTGCTGTAAACCCATTGTTTGTAGATAAGAGAGTAAACTATTTACTCTCCTTGCTTAGCTGTAAGGTTTCCTTCTAAACTGTTTAAAAAAATGGTTTTCACTGTTCACAATTACTTGAATTGGAAAACGCGTCTTTAGCAATAAGTCTAGATACATGCTGCCCGAAATTAGATGAGTCACCTATTTGAAACAGAAAGTAAATGATTCAGCTTGTACAAGAACTCGCCTGTATTACCAAATTTCGTGCATTTAAACGAAACGTTTATTAAATAAATTTTTGGAATCCAGTATTTACATATTGATATAGTTTTTTTATCCATGAGGTATAAACTTACCACAAGCATGAAAAGAGTGAGAGTTTCAATATTATACTGCACAATAAAATAAGTTGGTTTTACACGCCATGAAATGTTACGAAGAATTTTTATTTGTTTGTATATGAATATGTATGTATCTATGTATGTGAAGTTGTTTATGTATATGTGAATTCAGATACACTAAAAGTATACACGAATAAAGTTTTTTCATAAATGCGAGGAAACAAACAGAAAAAGGGTCGTCACACTAAGTATTTCTACACTGGCCATTTCAGCGAAAGTAGATACGGACGTAAGCATCTAGGCGATCTATGAAGTTAAAGATATGTATGATTATGTCGTTCCGAGTGTCACAGTACGTAGGTGTGTAAATGTAGCAGTCGACAATCACATGCATGTTACAGTTCATGTACATTGGATTGTATTGGACGGGGGCGGCGCGATTATATTGAGGCCTGCAAGGTCACCTGACCTATCTCCACTTGATTATTTCTTCCACTGATATCTGAATTCCTTTGGTATGTGAAAACCCAAAGAGACAGACATGGAATTGTTTGCCAAAATTGTTGCTGCGTGTAATGTGATTCGCAATATAAACGTGATATTCGAACGGCTGTGTCTCATATACAAGTTGTGATTCTGTCATTCAGGTTGGTAGCCATCACGTTGAGCAATATTTACAAGTTTGTTAGATTTATGGTTAATAATTAACTGCTCAGAGCGTATTATTCGTATTAAAAATTTTTAACATTATATCGCGTTTCGTTTGACTTGCAGACCACATGTTACCTATATCAAAAGCTCAATTAAAAGGCCTCCATTTCATGTTTTAGTTTTCTATAACCCGTTAACTCCAATATTATACTGCAACATATAGATCCCAGAGTACTAACAAGGAAACTGCATTATTATCGACCAAAAATACTTAGTCTTCTTTTTGTTGACTGTAGTCTCAAAACTAGAGATATAATAATAAAACCATTATTCGGTTCAGATGATTGCCCTGGAGCTATGAAAATATAGATACAATTTTCATTTTTATATTGCCAAATGTTTAGTTCTCCTCATATCAAACTGCAAACACATGACATGTGCGCATTGGTTAGAGATTCCCTACTCGCTGCGTAACCATAAAGTTTTAAGCAAAAAAAAAACGTAGCAGCAAGTTAACTGTAAAAACTATGTCACCTACGTTTGATATATTAAGGAAAATCTTTTTTCGTCGATCTATATGTCTTCTTTAATCTCATTTACGTTAGTAAATAAAATGAAATTGTTGGAAAAATGTTGCGACCGAATCACTATTTAGTGGAATAGTAGACATAATATTAAAGTTAGCAGAAATAATTTCGGAAAATGTTATTTCAAATGGCATTTGTATGGCTACCAACATTACAATTGTACGTAAATAGCTTTGATCATAGATGAAAGAAAAGCTTTCTAATATAACAAAAATTCCAGCATGTCTTTGCCGCAATAGGCAACCTGTAATACGCAACGGCGTTGACTGTTGCGTGTTTCTGTGGAGCGTAAGAAATTAAATCCACCACAAAAATTTCTATCACCCAAGAAGAATTGGTGTGTGCGCAGTTAAATCTTTGGGGGAGACAAGTATGTACAGTAGCTGATAAATTGATCATCTATTTAAAACATGGGGAAGGGGGGGGGGGAGTTATTTCTGGAAAATGTTGATTTCAACGTGCAAAATGGGAGCTATTTAAACTTTTTCATACATAAACTTTATAATTTTTACAATTCTCCCTTAAATATCTCTTTCCGGTGGGACATCATCTCCCCCCCCCCATAATTGAACGACCGTGCAAATTTTTTTCTCAATAGGGTGCGAATTTGAGTTATTAAATAAATTATCTCCTGATAAACCATAAAAGTCTCTCACGGAAACAATGTGCTCATAAACAAGCCTTGTATGGACAAATATTAAATGTGCATCAAATGTTTTCACAATTTAATAACTACGCATTTTATTACACTTCTAGTAGATCTAACTTTTTATTTTTAATTGATAAAAGTTCACGCTGGCTTAGTTAACCTATGAGGCACACTGCCAGCCAATATTCTTTGCTTTAGTTTGCTGTACAAGAAATTTTTAATCGCGTAAAGGTGAGGTGAGAGAGATTTACGGCCGTTTGTCAACGAGGTCGATGAGGGTGAAGTTAGGTGAAGGGACAACAGCAGCCATGCCAGAGCCGGGATTCGAACCCAGGACCTTTCGCACCGTAAACCGTTACCTAACTGACTACGCTACGAAAAAATCGCATAAACCTTTCCTGTGGTATCCCCTGGGGTGCGTTTGTGGGCCGATCGTTAACTCTATTGCAGTCCAAGAAATGTTTGCAGGATTTTGCAATACCTATACGAACTTAGCCTACTAAGTACATGTATGCTCTATGTCAGAGATTGATAACTAGCCCAGCATTGAGGCGTCTTGTTTCGAGTAATTTATTTATTTATTTAATTATATCGTCTTTAAGGCGCAGTTAAGGCACGGATTCCTTTTCTGACACTGGACCCATTACACATATTACATTACACATATTATTACAAACATAAAATACAATATGCTGTACATTTTTAACAGTACAAATTAATTAGATAAACAATGCTATATAATTATGTTATATATATTTCAAACTCAAAACGCGCAAGTACATTAGGGTAACACATTTATGCCATCTCAGTTTTGTAAACAATTAAAATTGCCACGTAGTACATGTTGCCTAATTGTGTAATATCAGCACTTTTCATACTATAGGGAGATTATCCTCGCATTAAGGCTTTGTTACCGAGTTTTGCAGTGATTTCGAAAATATTTTTTAAATTGCTACCTAATAATTATATCAAAATTTTGCTCCACAGTTTTGACACTTATATGTTATAATTTGTAACTGAATTTTTTTGCAGAAATGTACTGAACGGTTTTTTAGATTTCATCACCCAAAGTACCACATTTTCTGTCGTGAAAAATAGCAAAAATGAAGCAAATTTTTTTTTCTGACGAATGGTACATTATTTAAAAAAAAACCATCCATAGTATTGTGCACAGTGTGACTGCCCATTGACTCAAATTTTTTCAAAGCTTTTGGTTAAAAAATAGTTGAGTTATTGTCACCAGTCTGAAAAAAACTCGGGAACAAGCCCTTAACGTGTCACGGCCATTTTTAAAGAACTTAAAAACAGGAAAATCTGTCAGTTAACTAGAAATCTAAAGCTCGTTAACTTTTGATATTTGTAAATATATCATTCGTATTATCCCACATACCACGCATTACTTTGGCCTGTTCGTTTAGTTAAAACTCCGAGAAATTTATATTAAGACATTAAAACAAATGGTGAAAGTATTAAATTCCAAGTTGTACTACTAATACTTCGTGCAGATAAATTAAATACTTGTCATTGTGGTCACGTACATCAAGGGTAAAAATGTTAATAATGTTAACACTGTAAGAGTAATTTGAGTGTAGAGTAACCACGAATTGAGAAGCAATTATGATCCAAGACAGCCATGTGCAGTTTCTTCACCTCAACTATAAGTTCGTCTGAAGGTTATTTGCAAGACATTGTACAGTCAGACTCGAGACCTCATAATTGTGTGGTTAATTGAGGCGAATACAATCTGAATGTTGAAGATACGCGAGGCTGTAAATACGAACTTTGTCTCCGATACGCTTCTACGTGCTCAGGGGCGTCATTTCAGGTTTTTCCAGGGGGGGGGGCAGATTTTGTTTTCTGACAGTGACCTTGTTGCATCTTTTTTATTAATTAAGCATGTATAAATTAGATACTTTAATAATAAAACTTCAGTTTTATGTCCTTAAGTTAGCATTATTTACATTTAAAAATACAAAAAATATATTTATACACAAAAATTCCAAATCCAGGGGGGGCATTTGCCCCCCCCCCTGTAGGCCCAAATGACGCCCCTGTACGTGCTATGTAACGTTTTCTATTGGTCGTGCCTCCTTCGCCAGAAGCTGTTAATTAACGCGTGGCTTAAGGGCGTTCAAGTTGCAAAAATTCATAATTTTATATTTGTACGACTTGGTGTCAGACATTACTTGTGACTACATTTTACAGTTGCAAAATTTTTTTTAGCTCTCGAAGTTTTTCCATAGCAGCATGCCAACGTCACAATTCTCAAGTTACGGGAACATAGTAATAACAAAAACCATATGACTTACTCAAATTAAATAATTTGCACCGAAATAAGACATTATGAGCCGTATGCTAAACGGTTTAAAAATACACAACAAAGCCTAAATTATGAGCGCTAAAAAAGTTTCATAAGTGTAAATCGTAGTCACGAGTAAGGCCTATAAAATTAAATCACAATGTCGCACAAATATAAAATTATGCATTTTAGCCACGTGGACATGCTTAAGTGTTAGTGGACCCTAGCCTTTTTTTTTTTTTTTTTTTTACGTTTGAGGCACGGAAACGATGAAGGCGATAAGTCGAATATAACCCGTGCTTCAAACATCTCATCGCCTCTAGGCGCAGAGCACTAAACCAGCGTGCAGTGTTTACGTAGTAAATGTTTTTCAATGGGACTTCAAGCGATGACCCTATAACTTTATGTGTAGAAAGTATGTGGTAAAGTCCAATGCAGGTTTCTATGATTTTGTTTTACGATTACAGTTGATATTTTCTCGCCTATAGCAATGTGACAAAGTAATTTTTAGCAGTTTTAAGGATCTTATTAATCATGTTTTTAACAATCAGACTGCATTTTTAAAATCATAGGGACTTAATTTGAAGTGTGTTTTATCTTCGTAGATAAACGCATTAGAAACATTCTTAGTTACTGTACATGGAAAACGACTTTCCGTACCACGCTACAGCACGTCTCACGCGCCAGGACCAATAACTCTTAAGGTTCCCGCCTGGGTGGACGTGTTTTGCACGTTCCAGGCCTAGAAGTGCGGAAGCGATAAAGACTACACAAAACGCGGATCGCGCGTCCCCCTGGCCGCTACGCGCAAATCACTGGACTAGCGAGCAGTCTTATCGCCAATAACTCCTCTACATCAGACAATCAGTTGTTACCCTATAATTTTGTGACGTACTATTAAAGCTGACAGTGTGCTGTACATGTCTATATATTTTAGAATATTCTCCGCCAGTATTTTTATGTATATAAATACCCGTAAAAAAATATTTTCGCCATTTTTGGCTGCTTGAAAATATAATGATTAGTAGTGAACTTGAAATGGATATATACTCTTGTAACGTACTTTGAATGCTATTTCTAAGCACATATCACTAATGCACAGTGAGCTTTATCTGAATAATCTTGCAACGGCCGAATATATGCATGCCGCTCGTCAGCCTGGACAGGCGGTCGCCTTAATGCTCTATTACTGCGAGTGCCATAGCATTACTGGTTAATGTGTCAACTCATTTATTTGACATTTTTGATTCTGTGTACGTAGACGTTCTGTGCTGTGTGTGAGTAGCAAGAGATTAGCTGAACAATTGTGGAATCAAATTTCTTTATATGTGCCAACAAACTACAACAAAAATAAAGGGTCTAACATGTTAAAAGCAGTTCTGGCAGCAGAGTAATAAAAATGTATTTGTTGAGTAGGTGTGTTAAAAACGTAGTATTAAAATTAATATTTATATTTTGTTCGAGAATTAGTAAACCACGAAGTTTGTTCGTATATTTTCACTTGTTTTACTGGTTTAGTTGCGTTTAGTCATTAAAGCCATGAAAATGCCAATTTTTTTTGCTAATACCGGGAAGATAACCAATTAAAAATCTGCGAGTCAGGCCTAATTTAAATAACGCCTGTTTAAGTTTTACGTCTTAAGTGCACGTTAACGGCCAGCGACAAAACAAGTGTTTAAAGCAATATATGCTCGACAAACCTCATGAGTGAAAGGAAGACTTTTATTCATCAGTAGAAATCTTAACAAAACATGGCAGACAAACTGATAGTTGCTGTTTTAAACTATTTTCTTGGCTAAACAAAATTTCAATTCTGAAATGTGTTTATTCAATTCATAAATACGTAGTTGCTTAGCTTAGTGCAACCAAGAAATCTTCCACAGCTTTCTATCCACAAAGACGCAGCGTTAATTCTCGGCAGAGCTAAGCGTGAAATTATGCATGTGTTAAACGTGCCATTAGTCAACGACATAGTTTTTTTTTTTTTTTGAATCTTCCACTTCGTCCCAACGATGCATTCTGACGCTGTTCCCTTTAGGGTCATATTTCATGCCAAACATCAGCGGTGAAATGCACATATAAACCTGTATCGTGCCGTGTGCCCCCATATATATTTGTTCTTGGATATAATAGAGAAAATACTGCAGTATAATGCAGACTTACAACTGGGAGCCAGTAGGCATGTGCTTACCCCGAAGACACGTAGAAGAGACGAAATTCAAGGCATAAGAGGAAACGGAAGACCCAGAGAAAACCTGCCATTCAGCAACATCGTCCAGCTCAATTCCCAACATGCGAAAATCCGGGAACCAACCCCGCCGGGGATTGTACCCGAATCATCGTGGCTATGACTATGTGTTTTTAATTACATAGCTTGTTTGGTACAATATAAGTTCTTTATCTTATTCACATACATATTGAACACATAAAAAAAGTATTGCATCACTTCGGTTCCAAGATAGGTTGAACACTGACGCTAAATGGTTATATTACTTCAAGAACACAGTTCCTTTTACTGTTCCTAGATGTCAGTAAACCTGCCCAAAGATGTAAACAACCATACATGAGAAGGGCCTATTAGACGGAGGGCGTACGATCAGTTCCAGTCATTCCATCAGGTGATGCAATCATGCAATCCTTTTTTTATGTGCTTATAATAGTATACGATTTTTATTCAATAAGCAATTGTAAAATTAATGTGTTTGCCAAATTTTTGTATGTACCTCATAGAGAAATATAAAAGGTGAGTGACTAAATTTCGTCATGCATGTTTAAGAAGTCGAATGGGCTCTTTGGTTCCTGGACGATGAGCCAAGAGTCCTGGATTCAATTGCTGACCGGGGAGCAGAAATTAAATGCTACCTCCCCGGGGTTCAGGACTGGGTGTTTGCTGTGTTTGTCCCTTCAACCCCTTCCTGCGGAAGACAATGACGAACCACCACAGTGTCATCCTCGCCTAAAGGGGTTGCTCCCGAGGCCGTCAACTTCCAAATATATGAAAATAGCGTATAAAGATTAATAAGAAGAATATATAAATACATACCCTGCCGTTTCTAGGTAACGCCAGTTTTGATCTGGAGGTGTAGCTGTTTTTTTATGGAAGTTATGTTATTTCTTCTCCAGCTACTCATTGATGTCTCCTCTGATGACCATAAACGGCATTACAAAGTCTGCACAGACGTTAGTCTCGCATGTTGCATTTGTCGATGTTTTCGATGTCATTAAAAATATCCTATTTAGGGAAGGTTAGGTGTTGAAGAGTGGATGGTATGTAAATAAACGTTAAAAACTCAATCTAAATTTAAATTTGTGGAAGTCAATACAAAAAAATCACAAAACAACTCTAGATCATGGTATTTGTCAGCAAAAGGGCGTTGCAGTGTTTCAGGCTCATGTATACAACCTGCATGAACCATATATAAATCAAAGCTAATATTACTATCGCTATAGCAATACAAGTATTTTCACATATCAACATTATCTTCGTTCCAATTTTCGCTACGTTCTGCAAAATCAAGTATAACAACGTGATACAATAAAACGTTTTGTAAAATTTTGAGTCTGCCATTATTTACACTTGACTTCGGCGAACGCAGCGAAAATAAAAGAGACTGTGTGTGCGTATTTGATAAAATGCCAGGATAATCTTAATGTATTGTAAGATTATCCTTGATTTTGTGGGGTTAATACGGATTGCATAGATGCTCCTGAGTCACAGGAACGTCCTATTTAAACATCTTCTCAGAGTGATGCACTCGGCAAGCGTATGCATTGGTGTCGCAATTAAGTAGACAAGTTTTCGGCGTCAAATACTGTGCCCTAAAATTACGTCAATAGGGACAATTTTTGCTCAGAAAGTTGGCAGAAACCATATATTCTAGGATTTCTGTTATTTTGTACATTGACCTCAAGAAACCTTCAAATTTTAAATGTATGCATTTAGAAAATGTACAATGCCCTTTTAAGGATCTCTTATATTACAGTATGAGAAATTTTTACGTTCCTTGCATATATTTTCTTCAGGAAAAAACAAAACGCAGTAACAATTAAGGGCAAATAAAGTAGACGAAGAAGTATCTGTAATTTAGAAGCAAAAAAATTGTAATAAATAATAATGCTTAACGATTGGGTGCTTTACGCGGTTGATTGTAAAGCGTTTGTAAACAATTTTCTTTAAAATGACACTTATTTTTAACAAAAATTCTTACTAAAAACGTGTACAGTAAAGTTAGAAACAAATAAAAGTAGTCACTTAGTTTTTTATTTTACTTTCCAACTAACAAAGTAATCATTAATTAGAGGCTAATGATACAACAGTTGGAATGGTTATTTGTTAAATCTCTTCATTCGTGCTGCTGGAATTACAACAATCGAAACCAAGTCATATTTTCATACTTATTCAAATAAGGCCATAAGTGTCTGTAATTTATATAGCAATGATGAATAAAACATGTTATACGTTATGTCTTACTTGCTATAATTAACTAAAACAAAACTAATAAAAAACTATGCACCTCGTAACCAACAGATGCAAATTGCCAGATATTTGGTTTCGTATTTTACATTCATTTCTATTTTATCGAATCAGGTATCGAAACCTTTGCAAGTATCTCTGTGTTTATATTTTTTTCTATCTTACGACTTTTATCATAGAGAGACTAAAAATTCTCCGAGGTACGAAACAATTATTTAATTGTAGTTATTAATACAGTGGTCGTGAATGTAAAAATATTTCGTGAATGTTCAGCACACAAATGTGTACACTTGATTATATTTTCTTACCTTACTCCACGGGCTTCATATTTATATTCACGAGTATTTCTTGAAGATACTCCTCTGATTCGTTTATTGAGAGAAGCAACAAAGAGTATCAGTTCACAAGTTTATGGTACACTTTTTGCTGATTTTTAACCATTTCATTCTGTTAAGTACACATCTGCGCAGAAGAAACACTAATTTTGGGTTAGCTGCATTAGTGTTAGCAATTTATTCAAGTCTACGTTTGCAGTCAATGTTGAACGCTGTTGAACGATTCAATGTAAATTTAACATAATATATTTTGAGAAAATATTAATTAAGTCGTATCCAATAGTAACGCTTCCTTTAAGTTGAGCTGAACGTAATATCTGGTGGCAAAATTTTTAATTAGTGTTTGTGTTACCATAAAAAATTTAACATACCTTTAATGTTACATTGATGTAAAGCCTTGTAAATTCACAGCATTGTAAATCTTGTCACCACAATAATGGATTAAAATGGAAAGCAAATCTTTAAAGAAATGTAACATTAGTAAAAGTTTCGTTGCAGCAATATTTTAAGTGTGTGTTTATTCACGAGTCAGTGACTAACTGAGAAGATACATGCTGCTCTTAGCAGCTAGGGCTTGAGAGCCGATGAGGTTGATCAATGTTACCATGGATGAGCGTTGAAATGAACGGGTACATAAAACGGGAATTCTCTGAGAAAACCCACCAACCAACGACATTGTACGAAACGATCCACAAATGCTAAAATTGTTTCAGGAGTTTTCGCAATTTTAATCAGACGTCAATAAAATAAATGCAGCCTAATCGTCATAATAGGTTTCAACGCCAGAAATCATAAACATATTACGTAAATAATGTTGCGAATGTATTTGGAATTTCATTGCCATATAAATTTGTACGAATTAGACAGCTACGTTTGTTCTTGCACGCAACTGTTCCAATCACAACAGCACAATTCTATAAATTATTAGCAAAAAATGATGTTCTTGTATACATTTTTCCAGGTATGTCAGAAAATTTTGCTCGTAGACAGCAAGGGTGAATTTTCACACACACACAGCTTTAAGCTTGTGCTTGCTAAGAGCGTCCTAGTGGGGGAAATTAAAAAATTGATATTTCTATAAAATAGTGATAGTTTTGTAGACGTTACTGGGGACCACATTTTCCTCTTATTAAAAAAATTTAGATGAACCAATTTTCCAACAATGACACTTCAAAGTCAAAATTTGCTAATTTTTAGTTTTTATAAGCCTCAAAAACCAATGAACATAAATAAATTTAAAAATTCTCCCTGATACTACATGTTTTAAAATCAATTAAACATTTTTTATTTTAAAAGTATATAAAAGAGGCAAAAATACAAAATGTCGGAAATTTTTTTAAAATACAGCAATGTTTTGTAATGGATTTTGAAACATGTCAAGTGGTAGCTCGTGACATGTCGTTTCAGTGTGAATTTTTAAATTTATTTATGTTCATTAGTTTTTTCGCTTTATTACTAAAACGTACAAATTTTGATTTTGAAGTGACATTATGGGAAAACTGATTGGACTAATTTTTTTGTTAGAAGAAAATGTACCCCAAGTAATGTCTACAAATATAACACTATTTCATTCAAACATAAAAGTTATAAAATTAAGAATTTCCCCCCCCCCCCCTTGAAAACCCCTAATTAAATTATGCAAAGCAAAATTCTTTCAACAATAAAAAAAGCCTAAACTTGCAACACAATTTATGTGCACTAACTTATTTTAATCACATTTGCAAAACTAAAACTTTTGTACTGTTATTAGATTAGGAGTAAATACGGTATATCGACCAATTGCATTCTGAGAAACAGAAAGTTGTATTGCATGCTAGAAAGCGCCATTATGTTGTAAAAGTGATAATTATATTTATTTACTATTACTGTTTGATTAGTTCCCACAACAGACTTATTTCAGAAGAACATAATGTATAAACATTGGTAATTTAGATTAGGCTGGTCTTTCTGCAGTTCAGACTCGTAGGATTAATCCTGATATTACCGACGACCATACTACATGATTGCTATATTAATTTTAACAGAATACAATTTCATACGATAACTAATTTGTTTTACGTATATGTGTACTTAAATGCTCAGAAGTTTTATTATACTAGTAGTCGCTTGAAAATGTCGAAGCCTATGTTCACCATAAGAAATTATTTGTAAACTTAGAATACTGATGTACACGAAAATTAAGAAATTAATACATAAATGCTAGTAGTTTTTAGGAAGCAGTCATATATGAACTAATGTAACCAGACGTGTACAGCAAGATAGATAATTTGCTATATTTGAAAGCTGAACCATAGAAAGTAGTGAGAGAAGAGGTTTTGGTCAGCGCTTAACATCGAGGTCTTTAGCACTGATGAGGGGTGACATGATGTGAGTACAGATCAGCTCAGGAATGAGGGTACGGGGGAAACGGGATATCCCTGAGAAAACCCGCCGAACAGTGGCATCATCCCACATGCCAAAATCCGGTGACCGACCCCACACGGGAATCAAACCCAGTTCGCCTTGGTGGGAGGCAAGCTATCTGACCCCTCGGCCACCGCCCCAATGTTTAGAAAGTGTTTTACAGTGTAAATTTACTGTAAAATATCTCTAGCTGTGTTCCAAATCCTCTAAATTAAATTTTCTGGAATATGTAAAATGCGAGGTCATATGCGTGATGGATAAACACGGAGTGAAAAATATTCTTGCAGTAGTCAACTTTATACGAATATCAACCAACATTCGTTTTGAGTAATCAACAAGTAAGAGAGTGCTTTTTGTACAACATATAAGCCAAAAAATTACTAAATTGATGTTAACACTTGCATATCAATTCTGTTATCATGAAGTAAGTCAGAATATTACGTAAAATATTGTGACAATTGGTTCAACATTATTAAGAAAAGCGCCTTTTACATAATCATTATTATACTGGTTAATATTTTCTTACGTTAATTTATAAATTTTGAAGTTTCGTCACCACTAGTCAGTTACCGCTATTACATTGGGTAGAATATCCTGAAGAGGATGACCCAGTTTTTTTAAGTATTGTAGTAAATCTCGAACCAAACAGCGTATACTTATTACACAACGACATCTAATTTGAAGCTTTCATTTACAAAAACTAGCAATTTAAACAAGCGATAGAAATGAGATGGCACATTATATAGGCCTATCGTCATGATCATTATGTTCTACTGAAATATGTTGAACGTCTCTACAAATTATAAAAAATATGTTCGACTAAGAATTGATTTACCTAATTTATCTTCCATCCTTCTAAAAGTTTACCAGTTCTGTCATACGAGTTTTGCATCTTCACGAACGATATGTACTGCTGTACCAGTTAAAATTAAATTAATAATAATTGGTCTATTTAAGTTTAAAACTTTCAAGATAACATTAATTTAGAATATTTCCTTGTTTTAGAATTACTTAAAATAAAACAAGACATTAAGTTTGTGAAGAAAATCATATGTTTTTGCCAATGTACGTATAAACATATGTAAACCAATGATGACATTTAGAAAAATAATTTGTTATTTAAACGCTTGTTAATATTTTTTGGGTCAGTAAATTCAAATAAGCCAGTGTTAATATTATAATGACTTCACGTGTCATGTTATGCAGCACAACGTTTTTTCCATATCACTAAAATTACCTTTCATGCATAATTGCAGGACATACTAATACTAAATTAATTAAATGAGTGAAAATATATATGAAAGTCAATATTGAAAAAGCGAAAAAATATATCCCTGGTGATTTTATTTATTCATTTTATTTTTTTCGCAGGCTTTATGAGGAAATATTTTGCCAACCCTTGATAAAATTTTTGTAATTTTTGTGAGGAAAACTTTTGTAAGATGCACACATTCCTTTAGCGTAATAACTTCCGCCGAAATAAACGACATGTAATCGTGTCATTAATCTACAGTAATATTGCAAATGAAAATAAATTACAAAATATTTGCTCAAAAAATAGAAAAAAATAATACTTAAAAAATACTCAGCAATGGTAAGGAAATTGGGATTAACGTATTGTCGGGAGAAAGGACCTTTGAGACAAAATCACATAACTTGACGATGACAGGAGCTGAGAGAAAAATAGGCCATGGCCTTTGTCAAGAAATTATCCCAGCATTTACCTGGAGCGATTACTGTAAATCATGGCAAACTGAAATTTGAGACGACTGGAACCGGGAGTCGAACCCGTGTTCGCCCGAATGCGAGTCAAACCTGTATCTTGCCTTTACAATTTTTTCAACATGAATTGCAAACCCTGCAGATTTGTCAAAAAGTTTCATATGTTAATATGGCTACCTTGCCCAATTCAGTTACATCACTTTAAATGAAATGTAATCCATACTATTAGCTGTGAAGTGAAATTATTTAATTTTAGTTTTCAAATAATTTCTGTCCATGAACGCACACTTCATTATGGTGCCATATTCTTCAGTTTGGTTTACACCTTATTTTGCACTCGAGGTAGGACATACGTTGCTTATCATCATCAACAAACATTTGTCTGTGTTAAAAGTCAGCTTCCATTTACTAAGAATGCAGTTTGCTGCATTAATAAAATACTGTAAATAATTATACAATGGGAGAAAATTTCTGCATTCTAACCTAAAGAGATTTCCTTTAAAATAATATATAATTTAAGTAGAATTTTTAAAAAAACAACTGACTTTTGTTTAGTAAAATCGAGTATGTGAGATGAAAACTCTGATATCCACGACTTAGCTTGAACTTATTTGCGTCGAAGATAACATCTCACTGTTACTGCCTGCTCCAAATTTTATTTTAAACACGAGATACGAAACCATCAGACTGACCTTGCAATGAAATTTGACACGAAAATAAAAATCCTGAAGCAATTTAAGTAATATGTATGCTGCAGAATTAATAACATTGTGTAACAATTTTTTCCCCACAAATTTAGAACACATATTCTTCAATAGTTTTTGCAATTGACGTAATCAACTTAAATGTAAGTACAGATTACCCACTGTTTATCCTGCAAAAATTAAGACCTTAAAATAATTTTATACTGAATAAAGGTAACATTTACTAATTTCATTTAACTGTTGGCATAAATCAAGAATACTTTGTTCTGAACTAAATAATTTAAATTTACTGTTAAAATAAAAGGTGACTCATCTTTTGCGAAGTTCGGGAATATAATTACAGAAAAATGTGAAACAAATTAGAAAATTATCAAATAATTGTTTTAGTTGGAAATATACGATAGACACAGTTCTGCAATAATTGAGTAGCTCAGGCAGTCACAAGTGAATGTGTATTTTTATGTAAGAACGCAATAAAAGCTATTAAGACAATTTTAAGCCAATAGAATAAACTCCTGGCGAAACAAGCTGAAATAATTAGCGCTTTAGCCATGTATAAACTAACTTGTCTCAGATTATTTTTATCCCTTGTTTTCACAGTAAAGCTGCCAGTCGAGATTCCAAAAAAAATATTTAAATGATCATCAAATCTGTCACTTTGAAAAATGATAATTTATTGAAAATTATAAAGGAAAAAATATGGCAGCAATAATGTCCTCCCTCTCATATTTTACTTCTTCCAGAGAACCTTTTAGCTAAATCAGTGAAGTTTCCTTGAACACTGTTTGCAGTGAAAATCAAATTATATGGCGTAAGAAACATACGCATAAAGAGGTTACCAATAATAGCAAACGTTTTGGTGTTTTACATTACATATTTTTGATGTTGTTCACAAAATAATTCAGAAAAAAAAAACAATACTGTTTGTAAACCATTCCGTTGTAAGAACTTTCCTGTAACTCACCGACAACTTTTTTTCCTTTTTCAACATAAAATTAACATGTGAATATTTCAAAACTATTTAACACTATGATATTTCATGAAAAAAAAAAATTTCTTGCAAAACATGTTTTCCCAACGTAACTGTGAGGAAGTTTGAGGATGGGTAGAAATTGTAACATGCACACGGTGACGCATCAGACCAAAAATTGTTAATAAAATTTCAATTTCCGTAAAAATACGGTATGTAGTAAAAACCAATGATAATTGTATTTCAATATTTTTGAGCGGATATCGCACGTAAAATTCAGTGTTACGGCTATTTATTTACTTGATTCTACAATATTTGGTAACGTTATAATACATGTTCAAATACTGAATATTTATTCTGCAAGACAGGCTACCACTAAACGATATCGAAGAGTTGGTACCGTAATTGCTAATGGCTCCTCCTGGTCTACGTATAAGTACGTTACAAAGGCTTCGTATAAACTGTGTTGTTGATTACAAACGACGAGATACATCATAAAGATTTTTTAAGAACAAAACATTATTAAACGTACTTTTGTGCTGCAGACAAGTTCAAAGATTATATCTAATATAATAATTTAGAGGCGTGAGATACTTTTCAAATGCTTATTTTCAGGCCGAATTTTAATTTTAACTACTATAGTCCTTGTATATGGAGATTTCATTCCTGCCTAGTTGAACGCACTTAGGATGGGGCGTGCGGGGCGGGGGGGGGGGGGTTTGCAGGGGGCGAGGTAGGAGGCCTGCTCACCTCTTAACCTTTAAAAGCATGGTTTATCCTTAGAATATTGTACTTCTTAAAGTGGTATACTCAGACGTTGGTTTGTAAATGCCATAGATTGCACAGTTTTGCACCTTTAGATTCAAATTTTTCCGGGAAAGAGCCCGATATTGACTTGGGGTGTGGGTGTATCTATCTACGTTTTAAGGTCATGCACTCTTGTCTCTGTTTTGCGATAATTATGTTTAAAGCTTAAACGATAGCAGTTTATTAAAAAAAATATGTTTGACAGTTTTGTTTAAAATGTATTTTTGCCCTGTTTGCTAATATTTTCAGGAAAGAAATTATACAGTTTCGACTAAAATGTCTGTTATCCAGAATTCCGTTAGTTACATAATTAGCTGAAACCATAGTGTTTACTGCCTTGAAAAAATCAGGCAACATGTAGAACACGATTTTAATCAAAACTGCCAAACAGATTTTTGATATCTGCTCTCGCTTAGGCGTAAAAAGTTAATTTCGTTAAAAAAAAATGTATAAACAAGAGAGCATGGCCATAATATTCCACTATACACCTGGTGAGCAAATTCTTTGTTTTTATAAAATTCGAAATATTTGTTTTAGAGCATAAACCAAAAATGTTCATTTGGAGAATCAATTTAATGTATGTGTTCTTTAACATGTTTGCACTAAATTTCTTTCATGCGTTAAATGCAACTTGTAAACAGTGATAGAAAAAATTGGATACAAAATTTTTCTATTACTGTTTATAAACTGTATTTACCAAGTAATGCAAATTTAGAGCAGAAATTTTAAAGAACATGTACATTACATTGGTTTTTCTAACGAACATTTTTTATTTATACTCTAAAACAAATATTACGGCTTTAAAACAAATAATTTGTACATCAGTCGTATAGGGGTATCTTAAGACATGTCCGCCTTTCCAAAACCTAGAGCTGTATCCGACCTTGAACGCACGTCCCGAACGTTCTACTTTATTAGCGTGGCATAGAAATACTGTTACCAACAGGAGGAATGTACACCAAGTGAGTACCTGTGCTTCCGGGCGAGTGTGCAAGAGAAACCTTTGAAGTCCACAAACATGTACCGACCACGCAAAACAGCTGTAGCCAGGCTGAGTCCTTCACTATATGAATCTTTATTTACAATAAAACCAACAATAGTGACATTTTACAGAACTTCTAAATATATGCACAAACGTACGAAAGCCTGATGTCACCGTGCGCAATAAAAAATTGTTGCATTCATTTAAAATTTATTGTTAACATTAGAAAATGTGAAATTATTTTAATTTGTACAATTGTTTACATATGGTACACTTCAGCGACACTACAAATTATACTGAAAAATCGTATACGTAGATGATTGGATTTACAAACTTAACGAATTTTACTAAAATATTTAAAAAGTTAGGAACGTTTAATTCGCAGCACGTAATGAGTGGTACATCGAAATCACCGCCACGTTGAAAAAAAAAAGTATCTTTTAAAGTATTTATCATGCCATGAAAACGACCACGTTATGATATAAGGAAACCCTGGGAATTAATAATACACGTTCCAACTTACCTGGTCAACACAGAGCTGGTACAGGCGAATACAGACACAGCCGAGAGCACTCTTTAAACTACAAAATCCAACTGGAGCAATTTTCGGCTCTGAAGAGGGCAGGACAACCCCTCCCACGTCTCTGAACTAACTTTCTCTCAATACCTGCGCTTCATTGGCCGGTCCGAGAGGAACCTGTGAAACGCCACCTACTCCCCCAACCATAGCTTTCGAATTGTTCTCTAACCCTTTGGCTCCGCGGGTCTTGTGATTTTTCACGCCTTCTCCTTACATTTATTTCTTCAAAGCTGCGTAAATAGCCAGCGGGGGGAAGGAGATGCGGGGACATCGCCGGAATAACTCTGAATATATCTTTCGGCGACAACACTTTCAGGACGAACTCGACAAAGACACAACCCTTTGAAGACGGGGGAGGCGATTTTCATGGCTTGGCGCACCGTCATAAAAAAAAAGAGAAAGTCGCCTCAGTTCAGGGACGGTCTCCAGAGTTGTAAAAGAAGAGATGGTCTCAACCCTTTACCTTCCTACGTCTCGTCTTTATTTGTCTCTCTCACTCGCTATCTTGGAGATTCTTATTTTTTTGTGTATGACGTGATGAACTAATTTTTTTCTTTCGGGCACAGCTTACAGCAATTTTCATCGTCATAATATGACTTTTATATTGGTACCAGATATTTTTTTATTTTTGTAAACATAAATTGTGACTAAATTTTGCTATTATTAAATTTTTTTTATCTCTCATAGATTTTGCGTTATGTCTCGTAAATGTAAAAATTTGCATGTTACGGTATTATCTACGACACTAAAATCAACTGACATACGAAACTGATAAAATTCACAGTGAATTACTATGTTACTACAAGTTCACCTACATAAAAACCAAAAAAGTAAATTGTATACGTATTTAAATAAAAATGCCGACATTTAAAATCAAAACTTGAAAAATAGAACAATTTTTTTTTAAATACAAAAAATTTTATTTGTGGTTTTTATATAAAAATGTCCGCTTGTAGTCTGCGAATTGTTAGGCTATTCATTGCGAACTTTTTCATTTTGGTATGTGATTATGTTTTAGTATTTTTAATTTGCGGTGTAATACTTTTTTTTAACGAAATGTATTCCACTTGTGCCCATTGCGTCAATGTTCGAAAATAGAACACACTTCATACAAGGACGCAATCTCATAGTATAAACACCACGGTCATTTAAAACAATGCTTCGAAGCCCTCCAACATTGTTAAAACGTCCTTTTCAAGCTGCCGTACTTCAAAATTTACTAGCCGGACGTATGCAAAACTCAGATAGAAACGTACGCTGAACATTGATACAAATTTTCCTACTAATTTAATTACACGATCACCACTTGAAGTTTCATAGAAAACATGAATAGGCGGGAATTCAGTACGCTAGTTCAGCACTTGTTTCGTTGTGGCGATGCGGCATTTGATGCGCGCCTTTATAGCTCCGTCACACCTCAGCTTTTAACGCGCAGGTAGGCTGTGCCCTTAAACAGAAATACTTTAAGGTGTTATTCTTCAAGTTTTCAAACTTCAGGCTCACAGAAATAATGCCCTTGAATTTAAAAATTGCATTTTTTTTTTTTGCATTTGTGTTACTAACAAAGTAACTCGTGGACGCTACTGCCCCTTACCTAGTAAACTGCAAAACACGTTAGTTTTAAATAACTTAATGTTATGAGACCTCTACATTTTGTTCCCTTACCTTACGGCATGCAGTACATTAATCAAGTTCTAATTTTATCTATTTTCGTTTTACTTACAAAATATAAATGTTATTAATTTTGCATAAGATTTAAAATATTTCTCAATTTATATATATATATATATATATATATATATATATATATATATATATATATTTCCGATAGGTATTAGACTCCACATTTGGTGAACAATTTTTTGTTATACTTGAGGTAACAGTTTCCTACTAGTAGCTGAAAATGTTTTCCTTTTAATACAGGGAATTTTAATTTACTACCATAAATATTTACGCAAAATGTACGATAAAAAATATATATATAGTTGGCATCTTCGTTTAGAGGCTATTTCAGTTATCTATATAATTCATTCCTGGATCACATTTTCTATTTATATGATAGTTGCAATATTGCAAAATACTGACTGAAGATACAACTGTGTGTATGTAAGGATGAAATAAAGTTAGCTAACCAAGTTTTTTAAAGTAAAATAAAGGGATGCATTCTTAAAAATGAATTACATCAGTAGAATTACCGAATATAAAACAACCGTTAACAGTCGTCAACTTTTGAGTACAGCTGAATATAGCAACGTTATTTAATACTTTTCTTCGCTATGTTATTATTTACACGTGGTAGAAATACAATATTTTTTTTTAAAACAAAGAAGTAACTAGGGCAACACAACAAAAGTTCAGCAGGCGGCCAATTATTTGATGACTTACACAACACTCAAAGAATATAAGAGTCGATAGTACTATTCCCCTGAAGCCTAGCCTCCTCTACAACCGAGAGCAGTAATTATTTGAAACCATACATTTATGTATGGCCGTGTTACAATAGACACATTGTTTCCAATTTATCTATTTTAATCAAAATTTTAGGGAATTTTCAACAAATATATGCTGAACTTATCGAACGCTTCAAATAGGAATGTCAAGTGATTTTACTAACTGTATAAAGGCAAATTTTCCGGACTGTGTATGTATGAAATACTTCCATTATTTTTTTACGTAAAGTAGCAACAATATTCTTCATTGTAGAAACCCTTGCGAATGTGACGCTATAAAACCCCTTTACGAAGTAAGGTAAACTACCTGCAGTCCACAAGTACTCCTATGTGACTGTACATTTTTTTTTTAAATATTTTAAATTGCATAGACCCGGCAATTCATTTCAAATAATATGTTAAAATAATATGTTCGAAAAAAGTTTTGTATGCTATTTACAATCCCTTATAAACTTAATAGGTGTATTTTTCGAAGAATTTATTAAATTGGAATTAATTTCAGATAACTCGTCACCTATAAATAATTTGTTTCAGAAACAATTAAAACATTTCCTGCTAAACCAAGTTCCAACATTAATTTCAGCTATTTTATGTTTTATTGATTATTTATTATGTGTTAGTCAAGAAAAGTAAATTGCATTTATGACAAAGATTATATGTGTATGATCTTTGAAAGAACTGTGCAATGGGAGTGCATGACTGGATTTAGTTGCTTGGACATATTCCATTACAAAATGAGTGACTGTCAAAGAAAAAACTAAACAGTTTTCTTTGACAGTCGTTCATTTTGCAATTGAGCATGTCATTATGTGTGTAACTGCTAACGATTTTAAGTTCATGTTTATATAATATTTCTGTACACGAAACCGTGCTGCGTTTACTAGTAGGCCCTAAACCTAGAGTGATATTCGCTTATTTCATATCCACTAATAATCGGAAAATGTATGCGTTAAAATACAAATGTTTAAAACTTTTTAGACCCAAACACTGTCTAAAACAGAATGCAATAGAGAAACATAAAGACAGCCTGAGGACGTAGGGAAAAAAAAAGAAATTACAAACAGTAAATATGGAGCGCACGATTTCCTAGCCTGCTGGCAACTTTCAACCTATAAGAAATAAGGCACGTTATGTTCCCGTCTTGCCATAAATGGACTTCACGTGGAAGGTTGGACGCATATCAACCATCTCAAGCTATGATATGCGATTTTTACCGTCCATCCTTCATTCACACTAATCATCCTCGACCAAGACGGGGACTTAGAACCATTATAACATACTCACAAATAGGTAAATAGTTATTATTCAGACACATAACCTCTTTTTCATGATTAAATGAATTCGTTGGATTTAATTTTTCTGTACATCTTACACACACGCGTATATATATTTTTTTAATAAGTCACCAGTAATTTTATTAGGTTATTTCGTGACTTCGACTATAAGCAGTTTGGATAGAAAACACTAGGAAATCCATAAAGCGCTGACCAGGACCTGTATTAGAGAAACAGACCATCATTTAAATGGGGTGATTTATAAAAACCTTAGAAAACCGAAATACATGAAGAGCAAATCGGGAATCGAAGCCGGGTTCTTTCGAACGAGAATTGAAGTGTTTTGCTACTGTACCACCGTACTATGTCTTATGCGGTGTAGGCCTACTGTATTTAATTACCTTAGTAATCAGTCAATCGTTTTTTTCTTTTATACACAATCTTAGTGTTTTATTTCTTTTTTTTTTCTTTTTTTTACAAGCTTGTGTATTGGGTACCGTCAGTAGATAAAAATATATTTGGGTTACAAGTTTTACCACTTTTTATATTAATGCAATATTATTTAGTTCGTGATAGATTCACACGAGCTAATAGTTATTAAATATTTACAACGTCGGTCTAAAATGTTTTGTATAGTTTATTTTATCATATTAATCTTATTCGTGTGAACTAATTTTATGCTAATATTAGGAGATGTTTAAAAGTAGGTTTATCTCGTACTGGTCTTTATATACCTATTATTAATTGCATAAATGATACCTCCGAACAGTTTAAGTCTACTACCAAATAATTCCTTACCTCTTACAAAAAAATTTGTCACTGTATATTTGTAAAAATATATTTTATCCTATCCCTCCTACACACACTGCACTCAAAGGAACTTGTTACTGCGATCAGTAAGAAAAAAATATTTCGAAATTTTTAGCTACAGAAGAAAATTTTGTCTGAAATTCAGTCATAAATCTGTTTTCAGTAGAAAATCAGGAAAACTATGTATACACACACATGCCAAAAGTATGTAGGTTAAATTAATTTATTAATTAACGAAGAGCTACAATGTTCGAAAATGGGGATACATCGGCAATATTTAAAAAATCAATAATAATTACAAAACTATTAAAACTATTAACCATCGCACCAACCAATAAAAGTAATTTAAATCCTCAATTACGACCGTTAGACCGAAGGGTCTAATTCTCGGTTTCAAAATGTAGAAAATATCCTGTAAATAGGTATTAAGCATTTAGTATTGAACTAATAAAGTCCACTTAAAATTAAACCTAAGTGCTTAACTACCATGTACATAAATATTTCAGTGTAACTTCCTATAATGCTAGGAAGTAATTAACCTAAACGTAGTATGGGACAGTTACCATACTTCCGCCTTGTAAATATACAAACTTTTACAGTTGTTACAATACAAGTCTGGTAACTTCAGTATACATTTGACTGTTTTATAAAATAGTTTAGGAGTGCTACCATGGATGTCTGGGAAACTATTCTACCATACCTACTTTCTTAGCGCTCCTATACGCACGTCTGATAAATTTACAAATAATTTTTCAAAGTGTACGTTTTTGGATGTGTGAACCTTCTGTTAACTGCAAATAGGTAGAATGGCATGGTTTACTTTTGGATAGTTTTTCGATGCAATCAGTTAATGAAGGCGCATTAATTTATACATAAATATACATTGTATACACTATATATATTCCATTTTTTTTTATACATTTCGGAAGACGTTCTGTGGAATTTGACAACGCAAAACTAATAAACTAAATCTTCTCCGTAAGTTTAAATAAATTCTTGGTGAAATTAAAATTAATGTAGGCTATTGAAAAATGCATTGCAATATCTTAGCTTTTAAAAATACAACCAAAAATTTCTAAGTACGTATTATGTTTCATCTCCAACTAAAATATTAGAGACAGAACTCGTGCCTCAGACTGACAGAGGAAACGGGGAAGGAAGTAATCATAGCTTGTAACCAACCTAGCAATCACCAAATTGTCTTTAAGAAACCTTGGAAGTCAGAAATCAGGGAAGGCCGGTCAGGTCGGTAATCTAACCCAGAACCTCAAGCGTCGCGTCAGTAGGCTGCTGTGCTCTGCGGTCACAGCCATGGCGTAAATATTAGATATGCTACGCCAGTGCTTGAAAGACCCTCTTACGTAAATGTAGACGCCCCGTTGAAATTTATTTATTTTCATTGCCTGTAGGAATGCTTTTGAGTTTTTAGTTTACGCCGGACAAGGTAGCACACATAAAAAAACACGAAAAAAAAAAATACTGCGTTCATCCAAGCCATTTGTTATAGTCTAGGTCTGTCCCACAAACGAGTGCACTTATATCGCAGATCTGTTCGCAATGATTTTTGTGGCATGTTTTGAATTATCGTTTACTTTCCAACGTAGTCCATGCTGCTAAAATCGTTTCGTTTTTAACTCTATTGTTAAGTAAAGTAAATCATTGTTTCGTAATAGAAACAATGCGTTCAATTTAATATCGTAAATGTCATTTACGATCGGTTAGAAAAGTGCGCTTTTTCGTGTGTAAGATTGTACAGGATTTGTTAGAACGAAGTGCGTTAATTTTGTGTGGTGATACATTATGAAAATGTAAGTAGAAAATAATGTGATTTCACCTTTTCGTGAGTTATAGTAAGGTGATGCCTAACGCTGCACTGCAAATAGATTATAAAATGTAGTTTCCATTTAATAGTGTCAAAGGAAATAAAGACCAAGTAGTTTATGATTGTATACAAATAAATATGATTTCTAAGTTTATTTTCAAGCTGTATTACGTCTAATATAATTCACTGTATGAAATAATTAAATGTACATATGTAAATTACTTTTTCATAAGATATCACCTCATAAAATAAAGGCTTGGTTTCAATCGTGCAATTGGAAACAAAACTATATTTTTCGATTTTTCGAAATTCTGATATGAAAAAAATTTCAAATATGCAACACTTCCGTAAATTCTATTTACCTAGCATTACACTACAGATATTGCGATTAAGCTGTTGCCGTATAATTACACCGCAGTCAACGTAGCTAATATATTCAATTCCATAATTTGCTGGACGTGTAGCAACCTAATTAAGAATTTGCAAAACCTATAATCGCAAATTTTAAAAATTTTTGTCAGAATTAAAAAAAGAGCGAAAGTTCTTCGCCACCTTGAATTTTTATATTTTGTGTAATAACTTTTATTTTGGGTAAATTTATGGAATTTAACCTGACGAATAAAATACATATTTATAGAATTTTAGGCGTCATAAATATTTGATTACCGTTACTGCTGTTACATATCTAATTGCAATTATGAATGTAATAAGAATTTTCTGTCTTCAAGTTGACCCGTAACAACACTATTGGCAAACGAATATTTTAGATGTTTAAAATTGTATCTATATGTAGTCCATTCACGGTTAAATTGAAGTTCCATATATGTACCAAAAATAAAATTTAAGTCACAAAGTAAAAATCAAGGTGGTGACGAGCTCTCATTTATGATCAATCATTTCTACTACTTTCACGATAATTATTTTTAATTCCTAAACGAGAGCAGATATCTAAAAAATTATGCAGCACAGTTTTGTTTATAATTGTTTTTACTATGTAGTTAAATTTTTCTAGGTAAAAATATGCATAGATTTGGTTAATTAGTTCATCAATGTGAATTTCATTAATTGCAAAATTAGCATAAACCATTGCGTATTGTGTCTTGAAAAAGTTAATTTACAACAGTTTTTAGATATGTGCTCACGTTTAACATTAAGAAAATAATTATCTTAAAAGCAGTAGAAATAATGGATCATGAAATTAACACCCTCCATCATGAACCATCCGAGAAGTTTCGGACGAACGCGACGTATGCGTGCGGGTGGTATACCTTCGCAGGAGACGCTCATACTTCGGCGAAGACCTCGGAGGATGGTGGACCTGAAGACTGGGGTCGATGCAGCCAGCACAGTAGAAAGGTGTGACCTCCTGTTACGTATACTGAAGGTATACCGGAAAACATTCAACACTCAGGATACATTCAGTATACGTATAGGAGGCCTCACATGATCGCCCTCGTCGACTTCCTGGGATGTCTTCGGCGGAGCTGCTGGGCGTCGCTTCGTCCCTGCCGGACTTCTGCTGCAACTGTGGGACCTAGCTGCAATGCCGACCACTGTCGGGCCAACCTTCAAATGAGCACTTCTGCCACCAACATTTGAAATTAAAAATCCCCGTCAACAACGAATTTTTGTGCTACCTATAAACCAACGGGGAACATACAAAATCTTAACTAACAAATTATTTGCAAATACTAGAGAATTTAATAGTTTTATTTTAATTACCTGGACATTTGAGTAACACATGTCGTTAGTATTTATAGTTAAAAAATGTAATTTAAGCTTTGTTTGGATAATATTCATTGCATGAAGCAATGTTCAATTTAATTGGTGATAATTCAAAAGTGCTCATTCAACAACTGCTTCACCCTAAGCCGTTTTCGCATTAATGGAGTCAAGCACCATTAACTGCATTGCTGCACAAATTAATACAATTTTTGTGTTTAATTTGTCTTAAAACATTTATAGCAGTCGTCTGTTTTCGTGATAATTCATAAATATAGTAAAATTGAAAGTTAAATATTGTTAAATTTTTTTTTCCTTGCGAGTTCTTCGATTTATGTTTAAATTAAAAATGTAATGTTCGTATTAAATAATTTAATTGCACCACTCATTAATGTACTAGAAGCATGGCATGGTCTACGTAATAACTTTACTCGGTCTCTTCACTGACAAAAAAAATAATAAAGTTACGCATATTTAAAAGATTGCAACCTGCTACTTAGCATTTCTTGAGGATTCTTCTTCCAGACAGTGGTTTCTGAAAAAAAAAAAAACGAGATAACATAAATTTAAAAATTACAATTTTAATCATTTCAGTACATATTTATAGTAACAATAAAAAAACACAAACAGTGCTGCACACATTTCTTTGCAATGTAAGTTTTAATTTTATATAAGTGTTAAAAATAATTGCTTCAGTTATCACAGCAATCTAATCACAAAAGTTAAAATAATGAAATAAAAATATGCAGCGTTAAACATTTAAAATCAATTTTTTTCCAAGGTTGCATATTCAGCGCTCAAAATAAAAAAAGTAAGTATCAAAATTATGCCAGTCTTCAGGTCAGACCTACGATAGAAATGAAGACGTGTGCCACGAAAGGACACCTGGATCAGATACAGTTAGAGAATTGTTTGGACTTTTATACGACAGCGTTGAGCGACATTTAAGAAGACGGGTAGGTCATTTTAAACAGCCTTATATCATATCCGAGCTCAACAGCAAGCAATAAAAAAAAATCCCGAGACAGTTAAAAAAAGAAAGTTTTATGTTTCATAAAACCTCGGAGAACAAGCAATAAAATGGCTGCCGGTCTGGTAAAAGGGGTGCACGGTGGAAGTGGCTCTTTAGCAAGTGTATTTATGTCGGGGGCATTATGGTCTGTAGTGGGGGAGGGAGGTGGAGGGGGAGGATTTTAGTGGCCATTCTGGAGCGACAAAAACAGCGTCATCCCACCATGATTGACAGGAGATACGACGAGAAACCTGCCGTGTAGTCGTCAGCGACCTTGGACGTGTACGCGTACGTGAGTAAAGGGGTAAGGTGGTCGAAGCAGGGGGAAAAGGAGGGGAAGGGTTGATAGTACGCGCACATTTACTGCGGTAACTGCACCGGTGACGTCGACACCGCTGCACGCACGCGATCCTGGCGGCGGAACTGTGAATCAAAAGACGTGCGATGTCTATGGATCCCCTCCCCTTCCCAACACAGGTTCACCAACCTTCCCCTTTTTCTCTTTCCCTGAAAACCTCCTTCTCCAGGACTATCTCACCGGCAAGCTGACCGACATAAAAACTCCCGTGATCACCCGATATACGAGCTCTTAAAGAGAAACGAATGGAATCATTAGTGCAACCAAAAGTGACGGTCACCTTTCTTTCTTTATTTCTTTTCACAGCTGGACACCGACGAAAACCTGCCTACGTCTGAGTTAGTAACGACTCGAACCAGTCATCCACTTTTAACTAGTATAAAATCTAATGTATTTAGTTACAAACGTCATACGTCCTATATATTAAAATTTCATTTGTATATTTATTACATTTATCATACAAACCAAATACTTTTTTAAGTTTGTGCAATTAAAAACATTGTTCCTTATGCAATGAAAAAAATTACGTAAGAAGGCGGGATAAAAAGTTTTGTGTTTTAGCTGTCTGTTTTCATGATTTGCAAATGTTTTACTTCATATTTGTCTGATACATTTTGGTATTGCCGTATATTCTGTAATTTATTTTTCAAACCAAAATTTGCTAACGTAATTAAGGGAAAGTTTGTTAAATACTCAATAAATTTCAATTCAGAATGAAAATAACATAATACTTGCTACGAGTGGATCAGAGAGCAGGTTTAAAGTAGGCGCTTCAGTAGTTTTTCCACCGCGGTCCCTCAACCTCCCTGCACAGTCACAAGGGATGGTTTTGTGGCGGCCATGTTGGACCGGGGAAGAGGGAAAAGAGGGGAAGGGGTGCTTGAAGGGGAGCTTTAAATTCCTACCCCTCGCGTCGACCGGAGGGTTTTTCTTTGGAGCGAGAAAAGTTAGCGGTTGGGGAGCTATTGAAGCAAGTGATTTACCGCTTGGGGTTTTGTAAGGATTTTTCTCGGCTGCCTTGAAAGCAGTACCTTCTATTGTTTACCGCAACACGCTAGAGAATCTCAACTGCAGTTTTTCACTCAAGACGTTTATTTCCCAACCACGTCAGACTTTTTACTACGTCTCTGAACGGTATCATAATTCTATACCTACATTAATAAAACATATCTACCGACCTGCTAAAATAATAATTTCGAAAGTACAAACTAAACTTTCAAGTTTTACTTTTCAGCAACGCCAACTACTTCACAGACGTATAATCGCCAGTAATCGCATTTTTTTTTCTTCATAAAAGGACACGGATTTGAATTATGGTTGTTAAATATTTCAAAAAACATGTAGCATAAACCCAAGAAAATGAATTTAGATAACGACAAAATTTAACTTAAAATTCGAATTGTTGTGACAATTTTTCGTTGTATGTTAAATGCGTCCACTGTCATAATATTGGAAAACTTCAACACACACAATAACTTTTCATACACTTTAACAAGATTCCTAAATGCGAACTATTTTTCAGTAGCGGCAGATTTCTTAGGTGCATATCTGCATCGTAAAAAAATACGAACTGGAGGTTAGCTCTAAAATCTAGTTTACTAAACTTAATTTTGAGTTACATTTATTTGTATTATTTCGTTTCTATTTCTTCTACTGTACACTTAACTCAACCATGCCCATGCGTAACATGCAAAAATAGCTACTTCACTAAAAGTTTTGCTACTGTACATACGAAAGCTACATAAAAATATTAAGCTACATACCAGAAACGAGCAAACATGCAAAAGCCTCAGTAATTTATTTTCTCCTGGCAAATACGACATTACACTGTTGGTACGGTAAATTAAACTAGTAACATGAACTTTTTCAAGGGCGTATTTGAAGATGTATATCAGTCGCTCTTAAATAACTGCCTTGTTAAATGGTGAGGATCAGAATGATACTTTTAAAATAAATTAATACTGTTGGGTTTCCCCGAGTTAGTTTATGTACGCAAGAATCTTTTTAAATTAATTTATCTACATGAGTGAATATCTTGCGAACATAACGTTAAAAAACTGTAATTATTTGTTTTCTTTCTATCTGAAAGTGTTTCAGTGCAGCATTTTTCCTCGACAGCATAATTAAGCTCAATAGAACGGAATGTCTTTCATCTCTCCAGAAAATGTGCGTGCTGATGCTAAATTATTATTTTTTGGCAACTCGGGCCATTTGAATCACCAGAATAGTTGAGGACCTAACGATGTTTTGTCTGCCGCCAGTGAATTATGGGTCTGCCGGGTTTATAGAAATATGTTAATGCACTCACCAAACCACAGCGTCGGAAGAATTTTTTCCCCCTGACGTGGATCAGATACCGTCGGGGGGAATCTTCTTTTTTCCCTGTTCGATTGTGAAGGAAAGGCTGGTTGTAAACAACACCTGCCGTGGCAGGAGGAGAAGGGAGAGGGAGGAGAGAGGGACAGAGAGGGAGAGAGGAAGACAAGACGTGGAGTCGCCGGCAGGCAGGCAGGTTGTCTTCGGCGGCGGACTCGTCGTGACGGGCGTCCCCCTGGCGTCGACGGCGTCGTGCGATCGAGTGCTGGATCCCAGGCCTGACTTGCCACCCTCTGTGCGCGCCGCTGCAGGGGTGGTGGCGGCGGCGAGGACGGGGGTGGTGGTGGTGGGGGTGGCGGGGACGCCGGCGCCGTGCCGCCCCCTCGGGCTGGGCGGGGCCTCGCGAGGGCGGCCCGCTTTATTGATGTGCTGCTCCATCCCACTCTCTCTCCCTCTCCCTCTATCTCTCTCTCAGCATCCTTCTCTCTCGTCCCAGCAGTCTGGACCAGCAGATGAAAAACCACGCAACGCGCCGCTGTTGCTGCTGCGCACTCTTGCAGAGAAAAAAGAAATTGTAAATAAATCGATTCACGTTGTGGTCGACTAGATTTTTTCCTTCGGCGTTTCTCTCCTGGAGAAGGATGCACCAAGGTACACTATGTTTCGTTTAACGTTGGTAAAATTTTACCGCTACAACGGCCAATTTCACTATTGTATTGTGACACATATGACAAAATATTGACAGATTACCCAGAAGTAACTGTCAAATTTCACCGAAGCTATACGAACACAGTAGCGTATATTCCACACAGAATTAGTAACATTTCGAAAACCGAACAGCTTTAAAACTACACCGTAGTGAAACCACAGAAAATTCTGGGCAGCAGTAATCCGAAAACCTTAATTAAAATGTCCTTGCGTCAATTTACTGTACACTTACGTATAACTTTAACCTTTTTTTGTGTAAAATAAAAGGAAAATCACTATATTTCTACAAGACAGCGATTATAAATATGACGAATAATTTTCTGTAAATTCGTTAAAAAAAAAAAACTAATTACTACAAAAAGTTCCTTCAGCAGACAGTCCTGCAGCAGGTGTAAAATGTTGGGAAACAAATCAAAATACAAAGATATCCAAAATAAAAATTATTTAAATGCTACACATAGTTTTTCTTTTATTTATGTATTTTTTTTTTCATATTATAGTTTGTAAGCTTACAATATTTTGTGTATTCTTTAAATTTACGAATAATTACTTAGCCTACAGACATGTAAAAAAGAACGTAGTATGTTTAAATAGTGTTTTGTAGTGTTGACTTGACAATATTTTATCGTAAATAAAATTGCCCTATTTAATTATTTTTCCTAATTCATAAATCACAATGTAGGCCCAATATGTTTTTATTGTTGCATTAAGAAAATAAATACACATATTTATTCAAAGAATTTCTTTACATTTCGCAGTTGCTGATACGAAATACGTTGTTCCATTTGCGTTTTCGTTTCGAAACATTACCAGCACAGTTAGATACCATAATTACAAAATGTAATTTATTAAACATCACGACGCAAATTCAATAATTGGTGATGTTCTTTGTGGCAGTAACACATAATCTAATAACTCGAAAGTTAATTTACGAACAAATTTCCCTAAGTTTTCCCATATGTCAATGTTAAGGTATAGACCTATCACGATCCTGTAGATTGCAAAACATGTTCATACATAATACTGATAGGTAGCTTTATGAATAAAAATTCGCCCTACTGTATTCATATTGTCTCCTTTTGATTTAAAACATTCCACGTAAACCGAAATTTGTCACGGAATGGTTCTCATTTATTTTATTTTAGACCGAATATTGCGTGAGTAATACCGTTTTGTGATATCTACGTTGCAATGTAAATATTTTAATATTACATATTGGTCAAACTACAATACAATACCTTGAAGACTAACAAACAAGTGTGCTCACTTAAATCTTGTATGCATGTCTACCTAACTCTGGTCCACCCGAAACGTGTGACTTTTTAGTTCTACGAAAATACATTTTTATCCCAAAGCAGTTTTGAAGAGCAGGTGTTTCAGTGTTAGTTTGAGTTGAATGGGTCTGTTATAAAACAAAATATTATAGATTAATAGGAACACTATGTAACACTGGAAAATATATATAGCAATTTTATATAAAAACTGTTATTATTGTAAAATTTTAGTTTATTGTATAATTTTCGTACATACGCACAGTTACAGTTGCCAATAACTTATTGATATGTCGCTCTTTATAGGGGAAGAAAAAAAATTATATGAAACATTATAGCCTATGTATTAAAAGACGCCTCTTGGGCGTGTATTCATTTGTATCAAAATGTGTCTCAAGTTAATAAAAGTAGCCTAATATTATGAGATTTTGATATTATCTTAGATTTATACTCAGTTGCGTAGTTTGGTTTGTATTAAATTTACCTCTCACTCGTATCCAAATAATAAAAAAAAAAAAAAAAAACAGATATGGGTCTAACATATTCAGCTGCTACAGTAAAACACTCATTTTCGTTTAGATAAATTAATTATAAATGTATTATGTTAGAACCAATCTTCGTTTTGCAACAAATTTTTGGCCCGCAGTCGAATATATTGAACTTAAAAACGAACGTGGGCCTCAGTATTTTTCTGAACGTGTCACGTCAGTTTTGCTCACAATAAATTTAGATTAGACAGCGCAACATTGAAAAAGAGCTCTCGCATTTGTTTCAGTAAACACAGAAAGGATAATCTCGGTGTATGTAACTTCCTCAGAAGAGACTTGTGTAAACAAATTTTAAAAAAATTACACTACACCTCTCACGAACTCTGTCTTGACGACGAATGAAATATTTCCATTGGCCCAGTTACAATAATTAGCATTTTTACTAAGCAAATATTGTCACATGGCCTTATGTATTGGCGTGTTCAGTATTTTAATCTGTTCCGAAACTTGCAAGAAATGTTGTGCCAATTTACAAAAAAAAATCTGAGTTTTAAACGTTAAAGTTTATACTACGATTGTGTTTTTGGTCGAAACTGCTGTTTAAAAATGTAGATTTTTTTAGGGAGATGATTACAAGTGTCGTAATTATTAATTTCTTATTAAACATTTCCACACCTTTTTTTTAACCTAGCACCCAAACTTTAAGATTGAGACAGCTTAAAGAACTGCACCCATTTTTAAGAATTCTAGAGTTGTAAAAATTGTTCATATTTATGAAGTTATTGTAATTTCTTCTTAACTAAAAAAAAAAAAAAAAATTATTGTCAACTGCGTTCCAAATGAAACACGTAATATTTAAAAACACGAACATATTTATGACTTCGATAAATTGCTAAGTCGGTGAAGTGAGACGATATAACTTAAGCTGTTGAGGCAAACACGTATTTATTGCTATTACTCATTCTTAGCTAGCGCATTCGAAGCAAATTACAACGCATTACAGTAATCACCGTTGATATTAAGACATGCAACTTTTTGTCTTTTTTAAACTGATATTTTATATGTAAAATTATTCAGTAATCACGCAAAACCACCCACAAAGTTACAGCGTGTTCACGCCGTTTAAATAACCCGTAATAGTCTTGTCGTTGAGTCAAATACAGTGGTCCTTCGTCCTGTTACCTAAATGCACGCTCAGGCTTAATAAAACTAAGTTGACAGAAGCGAAACTAAAATCTTGAATCTCTAACAGACAGACCTTACAGACGAGGACGAATATTAAGAGTCCTATACAACAGGCGCTAAGATGCGGAGTTCGAGGTACGGAAGCAGGGAAGAGATGAGTGCGTCAACTACCGTATCGCTTTTATTCGCGGGACGCGAAAACGGCGTGTAATGTTTTGGCCGTTGGCTTTTTCCTATTGGACTCTTAAGCGGTGACCGTACGGACATTGCACAGAGAAAATTTATTGTATGCTTCTATATTTTTTTACAATTCCTGTTCATATTTATTACGAAACCGCAGTCTGAAAAAGCCGCTTTTAGCCGTTTAAGGGGGAGTATTATACAATTTTATTCTATTTTCAATTTTTCAGCCGTAACATTAGTTCAAATCGTATCATCAAAATTTTTTCTTCGTCAAAGCATAGGATATTTTCTTCTTAAACTGCTTGACATAAATAATAATGGAATTCTTCATTATTTTTTTTTTTCGTGCTGAATCGTAGCAACAGAATTGTAGGTTAACTTTCAAGAATTTTCTTGCAAATTTTTCTGCATTTAAATTAATGAAACATTTCATTATTTTTTATGTCTAGCATTTTACCTTGAATATATCCTATGCTTTGTCGAAGAGAAAATTTTGATAATTCGAATAAACGTTATGACTCAAAACTGAAAATACGTTAAAATGTTCTAACATTCCCCCCTAAAGGTGCCTTGAAACCATGTTTCTAAGCATGTTATCTAGAGAACAGAAGTGGAGAAGCACAGTTTCAAATGTGTTTCCTTTTCGTAGATAAAATATCGAACATACGTTTAGTAGTGTTTATTAAAAAAAACTTTCTACTAACTAGCTGTAACAAGGTTCATGCACCAGCTGTAAAATGCTGTTAATAACATTACTGGCATTATCACGAAATAATACGTGCTTCACATTGACACCCGAGGAATACTAGACTAACAAATTTATCGCGCAAGTTCTTATTTTCAGCTGACGCTGGCCAAAGGGATACCACAGCACATTTGCTGACATCGTGGTACGATTTAGTTGTTTTCTGCATTTGCGCAATTTGTTTCTTCAGAAAATATCAACATAATTCACTGTAATCAGGGATTACTCTTCTTTAAAAAAAATTTTTCGAACGACACAAATTACGTTTTGTTTACTCTCTTTGAATTGTTTCCCCCATTTTGGAATTATTTTCTGTTCTTATTTTATTATCAACGTGCTCGGTTTCAATGATACTGTAATATGATGGCTGACATAAAATCATCAATACAAAGATAAATATGTTATTATTGTCCAAAAATGACGATTTACTTCTAACAATTTTAGGCAAAATTTGCTATCGCTAGGGGCCGGGAAATTTCGCGCATTCAGCGACGTGCATGTTAGAATGCATTTTACTATGCATACTCAAACCCCGACTATTTGTACACTAGCTGCTACTCAGTGGAACAGCGGACAATGAACCAATAGACGGGGCTTGAATATGCATAGTACTATGGATTCTGGCATGCGGTCATTGAATCCACGAAATTTTCCGGCTCCTACTATAGCTATCGTGAATTTGAATTGATATATTTTTTCTCGCGATTTTTGTCTATAATGTTTAGCTTTCGGTTTTTGTTTAAATTTTTTTTATAATAACGCATGTGTACAAACTCAGAACAATACGTTAAAATTGAAAAGATTGTCTTAGACTATTAGGAAATATAAATGCGGCTTTCGATATGCGACGCCACGCAAAACGTGCGTTTCTACCTTCCCGTGCATTTATCTTCGGAACTAGGATGCCTGTTGGTGCATGAAAGATCCTGTATTCGAATCCCGTCTGCTGGTCGGAGAAGTTTCCTTGCGTGATTACGATTTAGTACAACATATGTGTTATCATCTCATCCTTGATAAGCTGGAATGATCGGGTAATTGCATGGCCTTTCAGTAACATATTTAAAGCTTTTTATTCGGCATCATTGCTGTGACTTACAGTCATGCGACGCTCAAAACATACTGTCTTTAATATTACTGGTTAGTAACAGCACTTACACGACAATTTTTAATCAAATATCAAAAGTCCTCCAATTAACGATCTAAAATATTTTTGTAAAATTTTCAAAGAATTTATTTGTATTATAAATATTTGTAAAAGTACATATATTTCCCGTGAAAAATTATTTATTTGTTAAGTTACAAGGAATATGTTTGTAAAGACTCAGGGAAGCTTCGTAGTTTTCCAAAACTCACAGGTTTGTCAGAAATTATATAGTTGTACACAAATCTCATTTTCTGGTATGCACCTTGCTGTAGGAAAGGGAATGCTCATATTAACTGCGTGCAACGAAATTAAATTAGTTTACAAATTGATTCGTACATTGAGGATTAGGGATCTAATCCTAGTTAGTCTAAAATATTCCTAAAGATAATAACACGAAAAAAAAATTGTTTTTGAGTTATTTAGCAAATAAGTTTTTATATGGGATTAAAATATTTTTAAAATTAGTTCTTCGTTGTTGCAAGTACACATACATAGTTATGAATTGTAATTTTAGAAACCTATAAGCTGTAGCCTTTTTTTTTTCCTTTTTAAAGAAAAATTGAACTTTTACGAGAAGTTTCTTTGGATACCGAGTTTCCGAAAATTCTCCTTGTAAAACTACTTTTTTTTTTTTTGCAGAGTGTAGGCTTGAAAAAAATTAAATTTACATTTGAAGTGGGTTTACGAAAAACCCGGCAACATCTGTCTAGTACCTTCAGTTTTTAACTCGTACACCTAGAGTTGATCTTAATAGATGGGAAAGGCGGTCTACCTACACTTTAAAAAAATTTTCTAAACAGAAATGGAGGTATGGGACACGTATCATAATTCTGCTTGCAGAGCATACCTTAAGGGCGTTCAAGTGGGGAAAAATTCATAATTTTATATTTGTATAAAATAGTGTTTGTTTTGTAGACATTACTTAAGAGTACATTAACATCTAACGGAAAAAAATTAGCTCATCTAGTTTTCCCGTAATGTCACTTCAAAGTCAAAATTTGCATATTTTTACTTCATACAAAACTTGAAAACCAGTAAATATAATGAAATGGAAAAAATCTCATCAAAGCTACACGTCACCGTCTACGGCTTGAAGCATATACAAACACATTATAAAATATTTCTGTGTTTAAAATAAATTTCTAAAAGTACCAAAAAAAATGTAAATTTTGAAATTTTTTATTTAACATAAACATTTTTTGTAACGGGTTTTAAATGCTACAGGCCATAGACAGTAACGCGTAGTTTTGATATGATTTTTTTCATTT
>PNEQ01078227.1:28357-215320 GCA_003012365.1 Medauroidea extradentata | reverse complement strand
ACTGTTAGTTAAGAGATGTAAAATTCTGGTAAAATCAGTATACATTCCACCGTTTCCTAAAAACCCATACGAACGCTGTAAATAATGTGTGGGAAACTGTTCTACCAAAACCTACTTTTTTACATTCCTATGCATAGTGTGGTAAATTTACAACATGTCCAGGGTGACAAGCGCCTAGGACTAACTGATCCGTTCCCGCTCAACTGGGAATTACAAACGTCCGCAATAACGACATATGCGCCTTTTTAAGGTTTCTTGTTTTCCGTCCGGCATTGTAATCAGATGACACAATAAATAAAACTTACATTCCTCTCATGAGTGTTATATAGACGGTACATATGTGTGTACAGGTTCATGAAATAAATTCATGCATTTAAATGTATGTTTAAGTCACAACATTTTCACTGATCATTACTTCGTCATGTTTACAGACATTTCACAGTTTGCGTGTATAGGTCGTTCACAATAAGTGAGCCCTGCATAAGGTTTTCTTTGGGCCGTTTTGCCGTTATCGATACTATTTTTAATATGAAAACTTCCGTGTAACTAAAAACCAGTGTAAACGTTTCAACACTCAAAAGTTAACATCTATTGGCCCAATAAAACATATTTTTAATTAATTACACGTTCTGCTGAGTGCTTAGTTTATAGTGAACAGCCTATAGTTCTATTGATCTGATGTGCTGTCCTCAGTAACACTAACCTCATAAAAATTTTGTCTTCCGAACACATTTTATTTACACGTGAGAAAAATATTCGGTGTCTGTTCTCTATTAAAATGTTCCCCATTTGAAGAGTGAACGTCTCTTTTTTTTTTTTTTTTTTTTTTTGTCTTCAGTGTCTGGTAACTCTCCGCTCAACCACGCGACGATCGACTCCTCTGTGCCGCTTCTGCCGCGGGCATCGGCCAGAGATTTCGCGTCGGCCCTCGCGGGGGCTCGCCCTGCTACGGAGATTATAGATTCCGCCCCCCGCCTGGAGGGGTTGTTGGAAGGTGGGGGGGTTGCGTTCCGGCCGGGGTGAGGCGGTTGCGAAGCTACCAGCGAGGTTCGGCAAAGGGGTGGGGGTTGCTAGATAAGGCCCGAAGGGGTATTGATCTGAGATGCCGCAAGCTTCTGCTCCCGGGGTGCGACGGGCGGGCGTCGACGGCAGAGTTCTAGTCTCCTGGCTGAGATTCTCCCTCGAGGTGCCGGAGTGAAGAAATTAGCTTTTATGGCGCCTCCCTACCTGCGCTTGAAATGCGATGCAGCGAGTTGCGATTATTCTTTTTTTGACGAAACTACTTAACACGCATTATATCTGTATATCCACGAAAAGAACACACACTTCAAACTATGTCGCTATAGTTTCAAAAATTCGGCACGTTTGTTTAAAACATCATTTTCGGAGCCCTCAAAATGGCCAAAAATAAGTTTTTCATACTGCCGTATCTGTAAAAATAACAACCGGATTCGAAAAACACAAGTATAGAATCAAGCGTTAGACTTTGAACTAAGCTGGCCAAAAATAAATTAATCTGGTCACCGCTTGAAGTCCCATACGAAAAGGATAATAGTAAAGCCCTGCACGCCAGCTGAGTAGCTTGCGCGGAGAGGCGATAATGTATTACATACGTCGGCCAATGTCAACCTTACTAACGGCACATGGTCCCAAACGGGATATAGGCCTACAAATATTTTATTATGACGACATACACACCTACAGTGTATGATACTTAATGCATGGTACCAATTTACGGCACGACCAACTATTATCTTCATATGTGGGAAATCACTATCTGAAAGGAAATTATTGTTGTGGGTACCATAATTCTGATAAAATATGGATAACAGTCCAATTTGATTGTCGGTTCTATCTGGTCTGACTGTTCCTACAATAATCTGCTGAGTAGAAATAACAATATATTCTGTAAAAGAAATACGACCCTTGCTCCGTGTACAGAACATACTCTTACTACTACAGAACAGATTGTTGTTGCAACAATGCAAAGAGTACCGACAACTCAACTGGATTGCTGTCCCTATTTCAACAGAAGTGTGGTAACTACAACAATACTTTTATTTCAGTGGTGAATGGAAGTCTTGCCGTTTTAACTTTTTCTCCATCGCCTGTACAGTATTAGCTGACACGGAAAAAAATATTTTATTTCAGGTACAAATTATTTACCTTACCAAATTTATTTTGTGGTCACCACAAAAGTATTTGGTTGATACACCTAAAATTTTGTGGCCACCACAAAATTTTGTGGTTACTATGAAATAATTTTGCAAGGAACATTTTTCTTTCGACGAAAAAAAAAAAAACAACAGAAATTCAAATTGAGCGAGGGGATTATGTTGTATAGTAATTTACTTGCTTGTTAAAAAGTCGCAGTAAATCTATATGTGACATACCTTACAAGCGTGTTGTCATTCGTGTATCCCGTTTAGTGGTACACTGATGAAACTACAGTTATGTTAAATTACTGACCGCACTCATTTTTCACTGATTTCGTTGTTGCTACGATGGACTGTTCCTGCTGTGCGGTAATTTGAACACTTGAAGAAACAGAATATTCTGTAGACAAAATAATGTAGCCTGTAGAAGGCAAACTTAAACAAAATTATATAATTATAGTGCATACAACTGTCTTTAATAATACTGTTTTCACAGTGTTCTCCTGTAACTTCCTCTTCCAAGTAAAAATCATTTTTACAGTATCAATATTTCACGCTATTCACTCAACCAGAATCAGTAGCCGTTCAGCGAAATAGCACAGAAATGTCTGTCAATAAGCAAAAATTTACTGTCTCGTGATCCAGCGACTGGAAACTGTAAAAACAGTGGTGAAACAGCAAAAATAACATTGAAATTTGTCAATTTTAGTTGCAAAAACTGTCACTACGTATCCACTTATTGCAGTGACGTAATTTCGTCAGTAATTTTATATATTTTTAGTGTTTGGTATTTAGTCTGCATATTGTTTTGTCACTAAATATGAAAAATAAACATGCACTGAACCGAAAACAGGAAGAAACTGTTTTTTTTTATACGGCCGAACGTGACGTCTACGGATGTCAATGAAAAATTTCATGTGTTAATTATATCCTTCCTTGAGAATGTTGGTTGAAATGACTGAACGGCATGAGCAAAAATTGGATTCGGTGAGACATTCCTACTAAACTCACCACGAATCTAGTTGATGATTTAGCGGTCACTGTAAAAAGCGAGAGAAACACATATAAATATTATAGGTATATGAACAAACATTTTTGTTGGAGAAGGGTGTGTTCTTCAAGTTTTAAACTCTCTATCCACTATCCCATCTTGTCTTCTTTAACCTCGGTACATAGACAATTTTAATTATTTCCTAACTACCGTATATGTTCTGTTCTGTGGACTCAAACTAGGGTGTTAGATACATTATCTATGTGTACGATTATGTGATTACTATTAAAATAAAAAATCGGCCTTTTTTGACAGATACTTTAATTCGTTCACAAAGAAAACATATTGAGTGCAAGAAAAAGTATATTTTCAACGATATTTCAAAAGCAATGCATATTTTTCAAGTAAAGTATAGAAACATTTTTTATCGTTTTCATATAATTTGTGAGAAGAAATTATATTTCTGACAAAATCTTTCTGTCATTTACTTCAGAATGTCTCTATAATTTAGTAACGAGCACGTCCCTTTATTTGGTTTAGCTCACTAAAAAAAATTGAAATAACTGTAGGCTTACATGTTTTTGTAAATGTAATATGTATATACTTTACTCATTTAGCCAGCAGTAATTTAGGAAATAACTAATGAACCTTTACCCTTTAATTTCCTATGATTATTTTATTTTAATATTTTCATTTTTTTATTGAATTAGAACCAATTGTTATAAAATATATCAAATATATAATCTAAAACCGTTCCTTTTCATTCCCTCCTTCCAAAGTAAGTAGGTTGGATTGCTTAAAAATTATAGCTGCTAGCACTAAAATCAACTAAGTCTGGAAAATACAAAGTTAGGTTTACTTTTAAAAATTATTCATTTGTAGGCCTATTGATTTATCTAAGCAACAATGCAAGATAGCCATCAATCCATCCACGCATTGTTTTCGTGGAACTGTGAGTAGTAAACACACAAATCTCAAGTGCGTTTTCTATTTACAACGTACTGAAAATGTTACAGAATATATTTTTTTTCTGGTTTCAGTTTTTGGCAAACATTTGCGTACGGAAATACTCAGGCAAACATTGTAATCGCAATTTACGTTATTTTTTCAGTAGTCACAGAGAATAATATGGCTTAGTCCTAATTACCATACCGAATTAAAACACCAAATGAATGAAGAAACACAAAAAACATGGAACACGATGTAGAGTAGCTTGGTTTAGTGGGAGGAAGTTGGCATTTAATTTTAAGATATGTAAATAATACATTATAAAATATATAACTGTATTAATCGATTAAATTAGTCACTGGGTTTAAGTATTTAAAGAAAATAAAATAAATGAAAAATTAAAAGTTTCGGTCAATTAATTTTTATTCTATTTCCTTAAACGAGTTGATTTTAAATTATTTTAATTTTTGCTCGTATATGATATTGCATTTAGAAGTGTATTACAAAATGCTTATCTAAAATAAATAACACTTATACTGCATTTCTCTGAAATCAATACAAATTCTGGTTCTCCTGTCCACTCATACATGTTTCCCGCAACAGTAACTAAATAAATGTCAACCTCTAAGTTTTATTAATTTCAACAAATTTAAACCAGTGTCAAAAGGAGATAGTATTAATTATGTTGAATTTCGTTTCTGAGCTACCTGACGTTAAAGTAATATAAACGTTTATATTAACGTACGATAAACTCATTGAGGTTATGTTTACAATACCTGTTCAGTGCAGAGGAAAACATTGTTAACTATAATTTTATTTTACTTTAACGATTTGGTTATTTCATATTTTCGTCAAAATTTTGGCTTTCTGTATATAGGCCTTATCGTGAGAATCAGCACACTGCACAATACTGTATATTGAAAAAATTTCCATGTAAACGTTCTTTCCCTATAAAATGCTGTGTAGGATAAACCGACACCTTTTCAGCAATAATTGAAACGTATAGTAATTACAAGAAAGAAGAAAAAAATAATTATACCTAAATGAAAACAGTAAGTATTGGTAAAGCCAAAAGCAGCACACGCTCGGGCACATTCACTAACAAAATTATATTTGCTTGTATTTGTGGTACACGCAATTTAAAAAAAAAAAAAATAGTTGTAATGAATATTTACGCTACCGGAAATCTGCATTATTGATCTACAGTTATGCGACCAGTTATATTGAAATGTATTATAATTTTATTTAATTCATATTTTCAGTGTGATACTTGCTTGCAGCCAGCATTGCAAAAGTTAAATTTCAGAATTTACTAACCCATTGCAGAGAAATCTTAAAGTTATAACTATGGGAGTGTGCTACACACACACACACACACACACATATATATATATATAAAATTACATATGTTGAGAGAGAGGATATAGAGGATATGTATAATGTACTGAAATGTAATGCTGATTCTTTCTACTTGCACAAAATTAACTTTGTAACCAAGTTAAATTAAAATAATAATAATTTTCCATCATTAAAATGTTTTTGAAATAAAATTACTGTATAACACTTTATACTATAGGCAAATATAAGTGACTACACAATGCACTACATTAATAACATATTCAAGAAAGCTGAACCGAAGTTAATTGAACTAAATTTCGTTTTAAATTTAAAAACATTGAATTATTTAAGTATGATCAAGTACTCTATGTAAGTATTCGTAAAATTTCAAAACTCAGAATAAACATTTTTGAAAAGTACAATTTAATATAAATTCCTTCATATAGTTTGATTTACTAAGCTTCAAGAAACGAATTGCATTAAATTTTTGCGTTACGAGGGAACACGCATGTTAGCAATGTAATAAATTTCGCTCAGAATTACAGAGCTAAAAAAAATTGTTACGTTGGCTGAACATGTTACACATGTTATTGTTATTACAATCGTGCTTCTAGTTTCTAAATAACACAGGACTGACAGAGAAATTATATGCGAAACAACATATTTCTGAATGGCTAAAAGGTTGCAGCCCAGCATATATGTTATTTAGCGTATGTGCTGGAGTACCGTACAGCACTTTTATAAGTTATGAGACTGGCGCACGTTAAGACGTACATTGTACCACTAAGCTCTGAATGTTGATGGAACTGTGCCAACTCTAACCACACCATTGCAAACGCTCATGTGGACTTCTCGTTATTGCTTATACGTCTGTCGTCCACACCGTTGTATATTCGTGTCTGCTTATCCCACGTAATCTACAGGATTGCAACAATGTTTTTGTTCCGTTGTTGAAAAGCACAAGGGAAATGCGAGAGTCTCTCGAAAATAAAGAAAAATTCATTTTCGACTGTACCGTATTTCTTCTGACATATCTTAAACGTATTTAGAGAGACGAAACTCAACCCTTCGTAAACCATCATACAGAATCAATTTATTTTCAATATTTGTTCCTAAGGTACTGGTACTTAACATTTCATTTCCATACAAAAATTTTGAAATTGTTAAATAATATTAAAATTTTGGTTTGCGTTTTGTTAAAAAATATATTTATATGGCATCAAAATACCATTATAAATGCAATGTAAACTAGCACTATGACATTAAAACTACTGCCTTTTTAAATACAAAAGTGATGTGGTTAAATAATGTCTCACATTAGCATTGTAAGTTACGAATATATGCCGTTAATATCCACAATTAAAATTCACAGAAAATTCGTTTGTTTCTTAAAATGGTCTTTACTATTAAATAAAGTATTCCATTTTGTTTATTCCATAGTAAATCTTAATATAATAATCAGTGGCGGCTTTAGAAAAGTATTTGGGGGGCAGCCTTACGTGACTTTATGGATAGTAAAAAATATCAGCCATCTCAAAAGAGTGGTCATTTTTAGGATACATTAAATGTACTTGGATCATCATAGAGCAAAACTCCAGTTTCCTTGAGGCGACTGGACTTACTTTGGCTACATATGTTGAACACTATTTGGAGGGGGGGGTGGCCTCAGCCCGGTAGTCCCCCCCCCCCTAAATCCACCACTGACAGTAATTGTATTGTAAACATAAGCTTTCGCGAACGAAAAACAGTGATTATAAATCATGCGTGCTAGTATTTCGCGAGGTATACAAGAACAAAAAATTCCCCTACTTATTATTCGCAAGAATTAAATTTTGATAAATTATTTTTATTCATAAGTTTGAAGCGATTTATTAAGATGACCTATTTTTTTGTAAATATTTATTTCATCAAATAATTTACTGTGCGGTTAAAACCCTAAACGCAAACCCACTCCACAGGATTCAATAATAAAGTTAACTTCACGACCTGTCACTTAAGGCTACATTTAGTTTTTATCGTCTTGGCTTAGCAATTAAACGAGTTTTATAGTTGCTCCTTTGCATACGAAGACACAAATTTACGACGACTCGTAGGAAACGAGAGCTAATCTGTTTGGTGGACGTCGGTACTTTTTCAGCCTTAGCGAGTAAATAATCGTATCGCGCCCACACAAACACGAACATGGCGGCCGCGTCGGACAATACACACCTGCAACAGGATCGTCCAAGGAGAGTGAAAAAAAAAAAAAAAAAAGAGGCTCCGTCCGAAGGTAAACGAGGCAGTGCGGCGGCCTTGGTCCAGCGCGGGTTTTACCTCGTGCGTCGGCGAGGTTGGTAGCCCTGCGTATGAGGCGTCTCCCGCCTCCGGAAGGTTTCAGGCAGGCGACATCACTCGCAGGGCCGCCCCTCTCCACGTCTTCCCCTGTCAGCCCGGCGGGAAGGGAAGTCTCGTCTTTCCCACGGGGTAGGTCGCCGTCAGCTGGAAGACCCGACCCTGGTGTCTTGCAGTTTCCAGACGTTCTTCGCACTCCTCTCTCTCGCCGCGAACCCAGCGGGATTGAGCAATGGTTCGCCTGCGCAAGCGGGATAACAACTGGTTAGGCGCGGCCCGGAAGGCGAATGGGCGAAGTGGGGTTGGTCGCCCTGTGGGGAGGGGTCCACACGGGGGGACCCTCGAAAGAAGGACATTTTATACCCTGCCTCGGGGAAATATGGATGTCGCTTTGCTTACTCCCCCCCCCCTCCCTCCATACCCATTTCCATCCAGCCGCCGATTCCTCCTCCCTTTACTTTTTTTTCTTCCTTTCGCTCCTCAACTGTCGCATCCCGAATGCAGGGAGATCTTTTCCCTTTGTCCCAATCCCTCTGGCTCTTTATTCGCCCGCAGCTACAGTCGAATGATATTATAGTGGAACACCATCACATCCACTACTATTCCAGGCACAACTTGGAAATAGTCGTGGATTATTCGGCAAATTCGAACGGCGTGAACTTTAGTATAACGTGTGCAGACGAATAGCAAATAATATTTATCAGATTAAAAATTATAAAATTGTTATTTTTACATTTAAAACATACAAAATGAGGATATTTTTTATCACTCGTTGACGTAACCCAAAATGTTTAATGTATACTAACTTTGTTAGACTTCAGATTGAAAACAACACGTGTCGCTATCTGGACTAGGCCTTCTTTTAAACATTAGCTACATTTTGTTGTCTGCGGAGTATTCCGAATATTCTTTATTTATGGGCTACGTAACATTTGAAGGATATAACATGTTTTGTTACAGTCTGTTTCGAAACTTGTAAGAAAAAGCCGTTTCAAATTAAAGATACTATAAGAAACACATATTAAATATCATGGCCTTGACATTTTAAGACACCAGTCTCCAATAAACGATAATCCTAAGTCAAACTGTTATGTATTTTTTAATTTCTTTTGTTATCACAGATAAATATTATTTTTGATGGCACCTGTCACCTGCGAATACACTCCGTGTGAAAGGTGCATGCTATCAAATCCCGCAAAAATCTTTTGTACGGCCTCATTGCGAGGTGAGGTGCACCTAGAGCGTACACGTTGGGACCCGAAAGATGGTGAACTACGCCTGGCCAGGACGAAGTCAGGGGAAACCCTGATGGAGGTCCGTAGCGATTCTGACGTGCAAATCGATCGTCGGAGCTGGGTATAGGAGCGAAAGATTAATCGAACCATCTAGTAGCTGGTTCCCTCCGAAGTTTCCCTCAGGATAGCTGTCGCTCGTTAAACTACTGACATTAATTTATTTGCATGGTTTCTTTTTGTTGCCGGGAATAATAACTTTTAAAAAATTTACCTCCAAATTAAATTATATATTACGTTTGTTTTGGTAATGTTCTATGAAACTAATTATTGCTACCAAAAAAATTTCCACTTCGAAGTTATGTTTCGTTAAGTGTATTATTATTTATTTATATAATGTCTCTATTTAAAATGGCGAAGTTAAGTCATTTAGCTTTTCTTTTACAGTTAACCGTTATCTTACATGTTCAGAAATACAGAACACAATATCTTACAATACAAAAAATTAAAATATTGTAATAACAATCACAATCGACGATATTACTAGCGATCTCCTACGTAAATTGTGAAATTCTTGGAGGACACACGAAGTCGAAGTATTGATGATTGTAGTAGTAGTGATATGTCAGTCATATGTTGCTCGCACCTTCCGACAAACCTTCAACCTCCCAACAATTAAGATACTCATACACAATTTTCAAGGGTTTATTTATTTATATTTTTTATTTATTTCGTCTTTCATTTTCTTGGCGAAGTTAAGAGGGCGTGGTACATAGTTCAACGCTGAAAGCATTAATCTATAACTATAGGTTATAGAAGCCAATTTGCGAAAAGTAAACAATAGCAATCCTAGACAATAGTTTTAGCCAACGTTTTAAACAAAATTGTTTCCAGTGTTACGAACTTCTGAGGCACAATACCTGACGCCGGAACCTCGTGCATTTAACTGCGGCGCAAGAGATCATGCGTAACGAATTAATTATTCTGGATAAATATTTACTCATAAAATTGGTAAATACAATTTTCTAGCATTGTCATTGAGTATTTTATCCATATTATTTTCGAAAAAAGCGTAGACATAATTTATGTTTTCAGCGTTCATTTATCAGCCACGCACTCTTAAGGTTAAAATGCCTTCTCTTACACTTAACCAAATTTTAAACAAATATCACATGCACAAAGTAGCAATAACATGAGTTGAAATGTAACTAGAATCAATACAAAATAGTAACTAAGTATATAAAATTGACGTAGTTAAAACAAAATAAGCTGACAGCTGCGACAAAACTTAAATGAAAACTAGCCTAATCTAAATCCTGGAACATACTTGCAGCTTACAGCATACATTATCTATAAGTTATTTTACAAACAAGAATGATATAAATAATACAATTGTCTTGTGCAGTTAAGTACATCATACTGTTTACTTTTCAAATAATTTCCCTTATAGACATAACACAAGCCTGAGAACCATTGTGAGATACTGACAGAATGTATTCGTTGATGAACACAAGCGATACAGCAAAATAACTGGTCGATAAAAAAATAAACACAAAGCCATTAACATTCAATATTACAAGAAATATAGAACATTAAAAATCTTCCTTAACAGCATGGTAAGTGTTAAACACATACACAGCTTGTGACTCTTGCCACACTTCAGGCTGCTAATGACTATACAAGTATGGTAAAATCTGCATACAATTGACTGTTTCCTAAAAATACTTAGGAACGCTACCGTTTATGCATGGGAAACCATTTTACCATACCTACATTTTTAACTTACCTACAAATGTGTATAGTACATTTACAAATAAGTTTTTGCAGAGTATGCCCTATTTAAAGGGAATAAAAGAGGTAACTGTACAGCCTACAAAAATACTAAAAAAACAGTAACAAAAAAAAGACAACACACACGATACAACCCAATTATAATACAATTACAGAGCAAAAAAAATGAACATGAAGTCTATGTATGTTCTAGGAGGCATTCGAAACCATGGCCACGCACATAATATTTAATTAATTCATATTAATGAAGATAAATAATTCTCCAATTTTTATGGCCGCAATATAATAAGTAAAACTCGAGGGAAAACGGTACATTGTTATTTCTGCGCATAAATTGCAGAGATTACAAGCAAGCATTACAAGGATGCGGTACTTGAAATTCGCGTCCGCCTAATTTTACCGCACTATCGATTTCTCTAATTCGTCCATGTTGGGTTGTCTGGCGAGTCTTGATGAAACACCAGTTACCACAAAGGCCAACCTCGTGCACGAAAAGAACAAGGGACATAATTCTGCGAGGCATGTTGACGTCGCAATAAAACTCAACTCTCTGTGGCTATAAATTTTTCACGTGACAAGGGAAGAGAAGTAGTCGACATCGGCAGCATGAAAAATCTGTTACGAATCTGGGAACTCAGTTTTGTGGCATCCGAAAACGTTGCTGCATTGAAAGTAACATAAACTATATTTAATGTCAGTTTATTTCTAGTAGCTGCTTTGTATGTATCGCGCTAACCTTGTTAATACGAAGATGTTTATTATATATAGGCCTACACTTCATGCAACAACAAATTGGTTTGAATCAAAACTGACCGGAAAATCACTATAAACTCTACTATTTTACATCTTCTGTGGGAAAGACATGATTTTCATTGCCAACAGGTGATGAAAAGTATTGTAACATGGTCAAATTGTGCACCTTTCAGATGTCGTTTGGACTGCACTTATTCATATTTAGTGTACACTTTTATTTCATACATTTTCTTACTTATTTTGTTGGAGATAAATGTTTTAATTAATACCATAGTCTTAAATATAAATACTTTTTGTGAGAGTGTGGTGCAACTTATCGTCACTGGTTAGGTAGAAAACAGGTCTAACGTCAAAAATATTCATGGTACTTTTGAGGGCCGTATCTATAAACGGCTTTGGAATGACAACCTACTGCTATCCCTATAGAGAAAGCATTGGTGAGCAGTTGGTTGTCATTCGAAAGCCGTTTATAGATACGGCCCTGAGTAGTGAACATGTAAAGGTAGCGTATTTAACTGTAACGAGATATGATATATTTTACGCTTTTCCGAGCCTGGGGAATATTTTTCTCGAAGTGGGATTTTCATCTCGCTGTGAGAGGTTATTTGAAGTAGGTTGCACATAACTTTACGCAAAGGACAAACATTATGAGAGGGTGTAATCATCCCTGTATTCGCCTGTACATTTATTCTTAAAACCATGGAAAACCAAAAACAGGATGGATATATAAATCATTCATTCTTTCATTGTAAAAATACATAGTGCCGGTTCTAAAAATAGCCTGAAAAATTATAAATAACTTTGAATGTGTGATCTCCCAGATTGGCTGGAACTCTCCGACTTCAAGCTGTGACTGTACACAGAGCATGGGTTAGCTACCGACCAGCCCTCCTTACTAAATGTCCCGGTAGTCTGGGAGATAAGGGTAGGTAATGACCTGGCACAAGAGCAGTGGCTGGGGAGTGGGGGAAATGGTTGTGCGCGGGGCGGAACAGAAACCTCCTGAAAAACAGAATGGGATTTGCGGGTGAGGGTATGAGGGGAGACCTGTGCAATGTGAAGAGACTTCATCCTGTTGGTCCGTGCAATGTTACCTGCACCCCAAGGCTTACAAAACGAGGACCTCGCAAAAAATTATACACTTTTCTCTTCCCCGGGCAACTCTCAAGTTTTATATTTTTTGTGCATGTTAACCGCTGGAGTAATATATGTCTAGCTTCAGAGGCTGTCTCTCACCTGTTTTGTTGAATTTATCCATTTTCTTTAACAAATTAAGGGAACAATGAATTATCGGCAATGTCTCTTAAGGCTGTTCAAGTGAGAAAAACTCATTATTTTATACTTGTTTTGTTTTATAGACGTTACTTGGGAGTAAATTTCCTCTCACAAAAAAATTTGCTCAGCCTGTTTTCACGTAATGGCACTTCAAAGTCAAAATTTGCACGTTTTGAGTTCTTACAGACCGCAAAAACCAATAAACATAAATAAATTAAAAAATTTACGCAGAAACTGCATGTCACGGGCTACTGATTGACATGTTATCTAAAATCTATGTTTTTGTATTTTAAAAAAATTATGAAATTTGCAAATTTTTTGCCTTTTGTGCCGATTTTTTAAAAAAAGAAAACTTTTTTTGTAATGGATTCTAAAACATGGTAAGCACTAGCCTGTGACATGTAGTTTGAGTGTAATTTTTTCATTTATTTATGTTTGTTGGTTCCGCGGCTTATAAGAACTAAAAAAAAAAAATGCAAATTTTGACTGTGAAGTGTGGGGAAACTGGTTGAGCTAATGTTTTTTTGTAAGAGGGAAGTATGTTATCCCAAGTAACGTATATAAAACCAAAACTATTTCACAGGAATATAATATTTTAATTTTTACCCTCTGGGTCGCCCTTAATAAAAACATTACATTTTACAGTTAGGTGCGTATTAGCGTATTAAATTGGCACTAGGAGTGATTTAGTCTAAATTACATCGTGAGAAATAATTTTGACCTTAATTTTAGAATTATCTTAATTATTTCATAATTACGCTTTAATATTTCGAGTACAATGTGCGTAGTGAAAAGTAATGTGATTACGCAAGTCTCTATTAAAATATTTTCAAATTCATCTTGCCGAACTCGGAGTCAGGAAGAAATTAATGCAGCATGATTAGTTACACGAACTCTTAAAGGTGAAGATGCACGCACATGTTTAATTCACAGTATTTTTTTCCGCCAGAAGCATTCCTGAAGGTGTATTAACATTTTTTTTTTTTACATTTCGTGCTTTAAATCTTAGTCTACTACGCCTCTTTACACTATCCATTAGTTCCATATTACATATCTGGCAATATTAGTCTACTACACGTTTTTACATTGTTACATTATACATTACTTCCATGTCATCTGGTATTTGTTGGAACAAATGAAATAACACAATCTTTCTTATCCTCTTGCCCCCCCCCCTTATCTTTCTGAATCTGTGTAGCAGGAACAAACCTTTAGGCCATGCTTGTTTCTTCTATTTTTGCGATAGTTATTTTTTTAACTTAAATGAGAGCAGATATAAAAAATCTGCTTGACATTTTTTTTTGTTGATAGATATTTTTTTTTTTCAAATCAGAAATTGTAAGCTTTTGACTAAAAAGTCAATAGTAATTACTGCCTTCAAAAAAATTCAGCCAACATGAAGAAGGTCATTTTAAACAAAATTGCGTGACAGAGAATTGATATTTGCTCTCGTTTAGGCGTAAAAAAATTAATATCGTTAAAAAAAAGTAGAAACAAGATAGCATGACCGTAAGGCCACGGGTTCCTATTTACAATATTTTATTACGTTTTTTTATTTATTCCTGAAAGGAAGCAAATATCGCAAAACGGTTACATACAAATGTTGGGAAAGGTTTACATTGTACCGTGAAGGTGTGACACATTACCAGAGTTCGGACACGTCAAGATAATGGTTCCTTTTTTGACGTGTTCGCAGATCCAAGATGAGACGTGATCGCGTACGTGTACATGCAGGGGTGGTCATTTTGAACATTTCATGTAATGTTTGCCTACATCACTTAGCAGAACTGTAGCAAACATTAATCACTATGCCATGTGCCACAGAATGGCCAAGGAATAAACATGTAACCTTATTGATGTAATGTCTTGCATTAGGTGCTAACCTTTCCGAGCTGCCCCAATGAGGGCAGGGCAAGTAAAAATAAGTCTTGTACGGTAATTGTATGTGCTTATTATAGGTTGCCACGTACGTCAATGCTGACGGACTACCGGTGCATAGCAATATAAGTTTTGCAAACCTTAATTGACCAAAATATGGTATTATTTAGTGTTTCACATCACACCGTCTGTACACCTGTGTCCATTACGCAAAACCATATGAAAATTACGTATTACGCAAAATTACGGCGACACCCCATTCGTGCACTTAAAAACAAAGACGTGCATACTACTGTTAGGTTTATCTTTGAAGATCGGAAATTGTGCCATACATTGCAAACATAAATTAATGCCTTAAGTTTTCTCACTACTAATACTCTTGGATACTTAATGACACTTATTGGTATCTACAGAATCAGAACTTTTTTGAACGAAAAACACAATCATTTTTCTTTTTACTTTCTCGAATACGGTGTCAATGAACAACAAAACACAAGATGGCTTTCTGGTAGACTTATAAAGTACATTATATTTTGTGGAATAAAACACATTTTAATATTTGCGGATTAAACTTTTTTGTGGGGCTTCTACTTTTCGATTTTCATGTGATGAGTTTCCATCCAAACCCACCTTGTTTTTTTTTTTTTTTTGCACATCGTCGCTTACCAATGCTCGTCCTGTGTTTTGCACCTACGATACACAACATACAGCATAGGCGATAGACATATTTTGCTGTGTTCCTTGAATTCTCGATGGTGCACATTCAACGTTACCTACATGTTTCTAACTCACGATATCATAATTAATCATTTGTTTCTGGAACTCTATCGCTGTAACTTCATTTGTTTTATTTGAATGAAAACGATGAATCCTAGAATGATGCAACAAGAAGACCTTTTTTGTTAGACAGGTAACATTACTTAATAAACCGTCTTTACATGTGCGAAAATCCTGACGGTAAAAAAGCTGTGAGCAATTAGAGGGTAGCCACCCCTGCTATTTTGATAAGGGTGGACGGTATCAACCAGAATTTGATGTTGGTTTGCAGATCCCAATATCATTAAGCAATGCTGAAAATTTTGTATTTTTATGTCAATTAGTTTTCGATATTTTGGGAAAATACTGTTTCAAAATTCGATGTTCAGAGGCCAAATACTCCCTTAATACTCCGTTTAGGTGAAAAGTGCAAAACATGTTTCCTTATAGTTTTTTGTGAGGAACACGCATGCGAAATTTGTCCCTCTATTTAAGAAACATAGGCTACTGTATATTCGGTAAAAACGCTCTTGCTAAGCTTGTGATACTGGTTTCTATGGATGGGCAGTTATTTACAGTTATTCAGATAGTGATCTCTAGAAACTCTTATGGGACATTTTGGGACAGGTATCGTATTTATTAAATATTTTTACTCATGTTAGAACAACACTTAGGTATTATACTCTGTTGTGCACAACGCTACGTTAAGTCTGTCGAAATGGTTATAACTGCTATTAATTAACATGAAAAATTAAACGCAGGTACAGAGTAAAAGAAACTTGTAAAATAACTTTCACAAAGGTAACCCGAAAAAAATACAGGGCCTAGTTGAAGAATCGAACAAGCGCCACACATCACCAAATGTTCTTGCCTGTAACGAAAATTTTGGAATGTGTGCAGTGAAGACCTGTTAATCATAAGATTGCTCTGTTAAAACCGCTCAATGATGCCTAAGTTAATTTTAAAAATTGCCTTAGTTAAAAGCGTCTATGAAAGTATCATCTATAAATTTACTATGAGTGGCTTCTAAACGACAAAAATACTGAAGGACATCAACAACATGAAGATATCAAATTTAAGTCACGTATTTAATGACCACGTCAATTAATGTTGCTTTCTATCACTTGTCAATGTCCAGTTGATAAAAATTTTTAATTTAGCAATTTATATTTACAGACACTACAAATTCGAAATTTAACAATCTTTTAAAATATAGGTATAGTACATGTTTTTATACTTTGTACGCACTACATAATGCATTGAAAAATTCAAATTCACATTTAGTTACAAAAATAAGACAGGAAACATTTTAGTTTCTTTTAGTAGCCTGCCTCCGTAGAGACATTCTAAAAAAAACTTACTGCTATCACTGAACTTATGTTAAGATATCCTTCACTGATAGTTAAGACACACATGTTCCATGTAGATTCTTTCAGCATGTTTTGATAATTCTCTTATTTCTGTGTTTTTATTTATGTTTCGTATTTTGTACTATATTAATAATCACGTACGAGGTTACTATTGGACAGTTATACGTCTATGTGATGATTAATTTCACGCAGTGACGGAACCACTCAAGTAATTACAGACCTTAAATAATTATAAAGATAACTTTATTGCCTGTTGCAGATAAAGAATTCTGCAGTTTTAAAATTGCGTCAACAAATTTTGTTAGTTCCCGTCGATTCGATAAATTAAAAATAAATTTGTTTAGATTTTTACAGCCATAAAGAGTCAGTGATCCAACAACAATTTTTCTTACGCAGTGCACGTCAAATGTGCGATAAATACGGCTGAAACAGGTCAGTTTATGATTAAGCAAGATGTATGTGGGACTATAAACGTGAATTTATTCTGAAACTGGCTGTAAGTTATTCGTTTTTAGAATTATCATTGTAATACAATAGAGTATAGAGGAAATTTTTGAGTTGCACAAATTAATTCCGTATGCACAAAAGAAAATTTTCAGTAAAACTACGATGACTATTTTATAATTTTACCGTTAATGAGCTAGACACAATTCCGTTTTTTTTTTAATAACGTTGTTAATTTCGACGAGAAGTGAGTGTGAGGCTTCTGTAGTGAGATAGTCGGCTGTGCAGCTGCGAGGAGCTCAGATTGGATGCCATGATTTGTAGGGGATGGCGACATTATGCTACAGAAGATATGTCTTGGAATGCTACGTGGCTTGCCTCTGACAATTACACTAGATCACCGCGCCTCACCTGCCCTCCTCAGAGCAACACAGAACTAACTGCCTTTCGCCAATACGGGTCTTGAAGCTGACACAACGCCTCGCGTGTCTGCTTCACCTCGGCAAAAAAAAATAGTAGAACTTAATTCTGAGAATTCCTGTAAACTTCTCACCTTCTGAAAATGTATACGATAATTACAAAGTAGGTCATAATTCGTTCGATTGGTTTACGCAAACCGCTGTTTCAGTTCCCAATGAATTTGTAAAAATATTTTTTTTAGAAACATTTGCATAAATTTTTAATATAAGTTAATAAGTTCTTAGCTTAACACTTTAATTTCCTGGAAATTGTTATAAGTCTGTTGCTTAGTAACACAAACAATGCAAAAATAACGAAAGACAACGAGAACTAAGTGTAACCTCGCAACTTCAAGTACGCAGCGAGATGGTTAATCAACAGTTTAAGCTAATTCACCAAATTTTTACATTTGTTTCGCTGAAGAAATGCATTTTCAGTCTCTTTCTTATCTAGAAGTACGGAACCGTAAAGATGCTCTGCTCCAAAAAAATTTTTCAATTTTACTGTTGTACCAAATACTGTTCAACTCTTATACACATTACATTAATAGTAATTATCCACAAATAAAATATTTTAGTGTGAAAGTAAATGTATTAAGACACAGAACGATATATTTACTATTTTACGTAAAACTATTTTTAAAAAAGCGCACACTTTCTCAAAGATACGCGAAAATTTGTATACATACAAGAAATTTTTTTAATAGAATAAATTACGGTGTTATGGTGCATAACAGTCTTAAGGGGGAAGTTCATGCAAAAATTTAATTGTTTTAATAATTTTTATATTTGAACGAAGTATGGTTAGTTTCGTAGACATACATTGTGACTACTTTTTACAGTAGGCCTAATGCCATTTCTGTACCTTTCGTATTTTTTGTGTAATGGCACTTCAAAGTCCGAATTTGCATAAGAAGGTTTTATACAAGAGAGGAAAACTGACTTACAGAAATGAAATAATTCACAATGAAGAACAGTGTCAAACAAACCATATCTCGTACAAATATAAAAATTATTATAACAATTAAAATTTTGCAGGGATCCACAGAATCCCCTTAATACGTCTGTGGTGCCCATACTATTCTGTAGATGTTTATTTACCATGGTATTTTTATGTATGCTTGTTTTCAAATTTTTTGACATCGAATACTTATATTCCTAGAGAAAAGGACGTATGTTAACGTTACATGCTTAAATCATTATAAAATTATCAATGTTATTAAATTTATTTCAAATGAGTTACATAATGAGACTATATAATGGGCGCGAGATACAGCAATTTTCATAGTAAAATTTTTATTTTTATAATTGTACCAGATAATTTTTTTTCTTTTTTGAGACAAAATTATAAGTTAATCTCGATTTATGAAATTGTTTGTATCTCTCATAGTTTTTGTGTAATTACTCGTAAACGTCAACATTTGCATTTTACGGTTTTGTGTAGCCTACGCCACTAAAACCAATTAACATGCCAAACTGAAAAAATTCGCAGTGTATAACAATGTTGTAATACTTGGCATTATATATAAAAACAAAAAATACATATTTAAATTAAAATGATGAATTTCGAAATGAAAACCGCGCGAACAAAAATTTTAGAATAATTTGTTTGGGGAATACTTTATCTTGTGTACTTTTCCACCACGTGTTCAGACACCAGGTTCTCTCCGCAAATTTGGGGAATATTCTCATATACTTGATGAGTAAAATCACCAACACATTTCACAGTGACACGATATTGGCTATTGTCCATCGCTGACTACGGGAAAATAACACATGTGTATGTGAAGAGACGAAATGGTCTACTACCACGCTGAAAGCCACGATTCGAAGAACACAGGTTTCGCAAGGTTACAAAGAGTCGTAACATTACTACTCGTAGTGTAGCAAGGGGCCTCGGTGGTCGAATGGAGCCAACCCCCCGTGGCTCAGTTGCGTGAGCAGCCGGCTTTGGTGCGAGGAGTTCTGGATTCTATCCCCAGGTATGTTCTGGATTCGACTCCCAGGTCTGGCTCGGTGTAAATTTGTGTTCGTCCAAATTGTCTCTCTTAAATTTGTTTCACTAAAGTTACTTGGGGTTGCTTAAATAAGTCATATTAAAAGAGGGGAGAATGTTTGGTACAGTGGCGAGGCGGAAGCCTTGTTGTACCAAACATTATTTATAAAAAATAATGATCAAACTATTCACCTCAACCACGGCGAACCGGGTTCGATTCCCGGCGGTGTCGGTCCCCAAATTTTCGCATGTGGGAATCGTGCCGGTCCATGCCCGTTGGTCGTCGGGTTATCTTGGGGATCTCCCGTTTCCTCCGCCTTTTCATTCCGGCGCTGCTTCATAGTCACCTCATGTGATTCCTCCCCAGAGCTAAAGACCTCGGTGTTGGGCGCTGACCAAAATATCTCATTCAGTCGTACGTAGCACACAGGCTTAGCGCTGGTTAGCGTATACCATTGCGAGAATTGCTGCAAAATTACATCCCTCAGCCGTTGCGTGTGGGGAAAATGCGTACCTCAGATTCTGCTTGGCGCCGAGTGGCCACGCAAGGTATGATGCGAGCATCAAGGTCGTCAAACTATCAGGTGAAATGCGGCATTATGGGAGTACCGAACTTTTTCTCTGATTGGTTAAACATACAATTTCTACTGCCGAACTAAGAAAGAAGTAACTTTTGAAATGTGTATGCTTCGATTTAAGCCAGAATGAAGTGAAACATTCTTAGTTCTTCAGCTAAGTCTTACTAAATTTTTAAACTTCTTAAAGGTGCCGTCTACCAAGGCTTTCATACACGTTATTAGGTACAAGGAAACGTGATTTTTTCGTCACTATTCCACGTGCGGTCATTGAGTCAATGTACGAAATGAAAACACATTTCGGAAAAGGACCGAATGCTATTGTTAAGAAACCATACTAATAAATAATAACACTGTTTCGAAGCCCTTCAACATAAGTCTACTTAACAAAGGTCTTTTCAGACGGCTGTACTTCAAAATTTATTAACCGGATGTATGCGAATCTAAGATAGAAACTTGAACTGAAGTTCTCTACACATTTTCAACCAATACATTTATTTATTCATTGCTTTAAGTCCCAAGAATCGAACGGCGGACATTCTGCACGCTAGTTCGGGGCTTGGCTTGTTGTGGCGACGAGGCATTTGTAGCTCGTTTAAAAGTCGCCCTAATAGCTCCATCGCTTCTGAGTCTCTGACGCGCGTATAGGCGATGCCTTTAAGTCTTAATACTTAAATTTTTTAGTTGTGTTAACCCCTTGAAAGTTTGTGGGACCTGAAGTGTGTTTCCGATGCGTTTATCTATAACCTTCAAATTATGTCTCCATCGTTTAAAAATTACTGTCCACTTATTCAAAACATGCATGCCAGATGCTCAAATGTGGTAAAAAAAAAGTTTTTTTAACATTGCTGTATGTGGAAAAATATCGCCCTTAAGGGGACGTGTTAGATTATTTTCTTGTATTTTTCTTTTCGAGCCATACCATTTATTCAAGTTGTATTACCATAATTTTCTCATTGAAAAGTCAGATGATACACTCTTGATAAACTGCTTTGCATAAATAAGAATGGAATATTTTATTAATTTATCAAGCAGAATCATTGCATGGAAATTATTGGTTATCTTTCAGCAACGACAACAAAATCTAATATAAGAAGAACTTACGACACTATTACGATCTCCAAAAGTCATTACAAATATCGTATATGCCTCAACATCGCCACATTTACCGAAAATATTTTAAAATAGAAGGTATTGTAGAAAATCGATAGATAAAATTTAGCACCCAGTTCTCCCCCTTAATCGTGAAACAATATGATATAGACGTGCGTTGGACTGTAACATATACTTTCCATAAATAAAATAAACGGTCATCGCTTCAAGTCCCACTTCAAAACATTTTCTACTAAAGCACTGCATGCTAGTTAAATACTCTACGCTTAGAGGTGAATCGGCGTTTAACAACGCAGTACTGCAGTCGACGTATGACCTTCCCCTAGTGCCTCACCGTCCCGGTTTCCGTGCCTCAAATAAAAAAATCAACGATTCAAATAACTTTTAAAGGAGAGTGTTAGACAATTTTGTTGTACTTTCAGTTTTTGCGCCATAACATTTATTCAAATTCATTATTAAATTTTTTTCTTTGACAAAGCATACTATATATTCTTAGTAAACTGCCTGACATAAACAATAATGGAATTTTCCATTAATTTGTCATTCAGAATCACGGCAAGAGAATTGTGGGTTAGCTTTCAAGCACTTTCTTGCAACGATTCTGCATGAAAAATTAATGAAAGATTTCATTATTGTTTATGTCAAGCAGTTTACCGAGAGTATTTCGTATGCTTTGTCGAAGAAAAAACTTTAATAATACAATTTGAATAAATGTTATGGATCAAAAAAGGAAAATAAAATAAAATTGTTTTAACACTCCCCGTTAAGAGTTAGTGGACCGTAGCTTTTTTTTTTTTTTTACGTTTGAGGCACGGAAACGGTGAAGGCGATAAGTCGAATATAACCTGTGCGTCAAACACCTCATCGCCTCTAGGCGCAGAGCACTAAACTAGCGTACAGTGTTTACGTAGTAACTGTTTTACAACGGGACTTCAAGCGATGACCCTATAATTTTATGTGTGGAAAGTATGTGGTAAAGTCCAATGCAGGTTTCTATGATTTTACCTTACAATTGCGGTTGATATTTTCTCGGCTACAGCAATGTGAAAAAGTCATTTCTAGCACTTTTGAGGAGCTTGATAATCATGTTTTTAATTATCTGACTGCATTTTTAAAATCATAGGGACTTAATTTGAAGTGTGTATTCTTTTCGTAGATAAACGCATTTGGAACATGTTTAGTAACTATACAAGAAAATCGACTATACGTACCACGCTACAACATGTCTCACGCGCCAGGTCCCTCGAGATGCGGGTCGGCACTGACCGGCGCACCCCCGCGCACCAGCAGCGGGGGAGACTTACGACATTCTCGCGCCCAGCCGCGGCGCGTGAGTGTGTGCGTGGACGACCACGACATCTTGTTATCCGGCGAGAAGTGGGACCCTGGGCATCGTCGTGGTGATCGGATGTTGCCGCGGTAGGTGGGGAGCCCGCCATGACGTGAGGCTGTCGTTGAGCGGAAATCCTGGGAGCCAGGGACCTCCGTGACGTTTCCTGGCCGGCTGTTGAAAGAGGCAACACATCTTCGCCTGCAAATAAAACAATATGTACCATAATTCTGGGATGTTTCATGGTACGCATAGTTCATTTAAGGTGTGGCATCGATAGCTGTATTGGATAACGTTAAGACAAAAGTGTGGGAATTTGGGACTCTAGCGTGAATCCTATTTATCTTGTTCTACAGTATAGGGACAGTAATTGATCTTTTAACATATTTGTAGGCCGCAATCAGTATATTTCATACTTATATCCTTTACTATTATAAATGCGAATGTAAGTATGTTTGTTTGTTTCGCTTTCACGCCTAAACCACTGACCAGATTTTCATAAAAATTGGTATAGAAGTAGATTGCACCTTGGAAAAGGACATGGGCTACGATTTATCGCAAAAGTGAATCTTAAAGGAGGTGAATCTATTCCTCGATAACTCTACTAGATGACGCTGCACTCCGAGGGCCGCAGGTTCCAGGAACATAAAGAGGGCCGAAGACCCGCCTTAGAAGGCGTCAATGCAAGTGCGACGGTGAGGAACCAAGGCGTACTATGTCAACTTCCCAAGTGGTTCACATGTGGCGTCTTTTCCAGAGCCAAATTATACGCGAACTAAGTCGTGGATATTTTATTGATTGTTTTTCAACGATGTTTAACACATTGAAGGACATCAACGCAAGCGAAGCTAGTAGACTATATTTATATTCTTGATATGCTGTACTGATAGCGGCCTAAATATACGTTAAAAGTTTAACCGCGATGCTTACACTGTGATCGCAAATTTCACGCTTTTCTTCCCAAATTAAAAAAATATAAAAAATTAACTGATTTAGTAATTTGACTTATACCCCACCATAAGTGAGTGAGTGAGAGATTTTGATCAGCGCTTAACATCGTGGTCTTTAACGCTGATAAGTATGGAGCAGCTCTGGAATGAGAGGGCAGGGGAAATGGGAGATCCCCGAGAAAACCCGCCGACCAACGGAAGCGTCCGGCACGATTCCCACATGCAAAAGTCCGGAAGGGGGGGGGGAGGACCCCGCCGGGAATGAACCCGGATCGCCTTGGTGGGAGGCGAATGGTCTGACCATTCGGCCACTGCGCCTATCTCCCCTACCCCCTACCCCCCTTAAGAATATATGTTTGTTACAATTTAAGTCTACACGTTTTTTGAAAGCCAGTTTGAAAAAAAATTCAAAAACATAATCGTAAGTAATGACAGTAGCCAATTTAATGAGCTAACATTTACCCAGAATAATACATTTGTAAGGCGTTCAGCAATCAAACGTACGAGAATTCAGTGTCAGAAATTCGTTACTCTAGAAAGGGTTTTGCCCAGAAAGCTGGTAAAAACTATTGTCAAAGGTTGCTCTTTTTAATTTTTTGAAATTGACTAATTTAGCACTGAATAATACATCCAGAGTAAAGCAGCTGTAAAGTGCATATATATATATATGTATATATATATATATATATATATATATATATATATATATATACATACATACATATAGAAGAGACTCTTGTTGGATGCCGCTTCTTGGCAGTAATTCCGGTACATTACACAATAATACGTCCTATGGTGCTCATATAATTCAGTTTACACTTTAAAAACTTTATCTCGGCTATATTCGTTTACGTAGTCCAACAGCTGTAAAATTGCGCAAATGCTAATTTTCACTCGTTTTTTAACTGGACATGCTAATTAACTACTGTGGGTTAATGATGACTACGGTTCCATTTCACAGGTTTCGTACCTTCGTGGTTCCCCAAATAGGCAATGTATATTTCACTACGTAATAATATTAAATAGAAAATACTTGTTAATATACCGTGTATTTAAAAATGACTAAAAATTGCAAAGTAATTTCTACAATGAAAATATTTGTAAGATTTATTAAAACGAACCAGAAAAACGTGGGACTCATCCAGTAGATAAATGTAAAGAATGTGGACAACAGATATCATTGAGAAACCTCACACAACACTTCATATAATTTGCAGTGCAATATTGTTAGTGGCTTTTGTTAACTGCTTATGCATCAATAATCCATAGTATACACCTCAAATAATTTTAATTTTAAATCTTGCGAGTATTTTATAGGAGAAATTATTTTATTATTTTTAGTACGTTTTAAAATCATGCTGTGTTAAAATATGTATTTATTATTTTCTGCTTTTTAGTCTCGTTTGTGTGTGAATTTTGCTATTATATGTTTTAAAAACGTGCTATACCAAAAGTATTTTTTTTCTCATATAACTACTTTTTCATAATATGTTCCTCTTATAGACTATTGCACAGTCATTCAGTTCTAGGACATGTTTAAAGATTATAGTCTCTAGATCATCAAGAAAATAGTTTATAATCTATTTAAAATTTGTACCGAACTGACAGACAAACATGACAGTTGTATTGTCATACAGTTCTGAGCTGTGTTGAAGTTTCAAGTCTCTAGCTCATTGTTATCCTAGCTTATTGTTGCCCTAGGCCATTGTTACAGACAAGCAAACAGACGAGAAACCGAGCTAATAAAAAACGTGCTAGAAAATTTAACCCGAGTATATTCTTCCACGTACACGTTGAAAAAAGAATGCAGTGTTAACACCCAGGGGCGCAAGAACAATGCCAACGGTTTGTCTGCTTATGTGAGCAAATTGAACGTCGTCATATTGCAACCCATAACATGCTTTCCTGTTGAAAAAAAAATTCGTTGTTTCCACCTCCGCTTAATACACAGTTCCCTATCTTTGCCTTCGATTTGTTGGCGTTCGATTTGGTAATGTAACAAATGAGCAGGTAATAGTCTAGTTCTTATATAACGTCTTTGACTAACACAGAACGCGCATACCTGGACGGTGATTATTAGCTGCAGGCACGTTTCATTTATAAAAATGGCTGTAACTTGTAAAATAGGCCAAAAGAAAATAATTCATAGGTTACACAAGAACAATTTAATAACTGCTCAGACAAAAAATCCTCCACTAAAACCAGATGAAAAATTAATTACTATACTAAAAATTCTAACGAATAAATTGAAATGTGATGGTTTAGAATGCCAGATTTTATGAGCTATGTACCAACGAAGAAGTTTTCTGAATGCATGAAGAGTGGATGGAGGGGAAAAAAAAGAGGCGCATGTGAAAGAGTGAGACAGACTAAGGTCAACATTTTTCACGCCGCGTCGCCGAGTTTCAATTTATGTGTTATTTCGTCTGGGATGCGTCGTCTGCGTCCTTTCAACGTAATGTCGCCATTGTAGTGGCAACCCACGCACGATTGAACAACGCACCGACTAGTCAAAAGTCACCCTTGACACACTAAATTTATTGAAACAGATAACCCACAAATTTTAATTTACTGGTGAAAGGACCGTAAATTGAGGTGCAGACATAAGGATGAAACAACACATAACGAGTTACTGATTACAAATGTTCCATGCAGTTCAATATTTTTGAAAACTTTAGTGATAAATGACTTTGATTGAATGGCATTAAATTAATCAGGAAACTTCCTACAGAGGAAAAAAAGGCTTAAAATAACTACCATCACAGAATGCTTGTATGTTACTCTAAATGTGCCATTCCATTAAACTATAAACCAAGAATAAGATAATATTACATAATAACACTTACTAGCTTATAAAGTTTGCTGAATGTTACAGAAATTACGTTTTCATAACAAACAAATTACAATTTTGTGATAGAATTCTGGTAAATTTGAATGTATTACTACGGTATTCCCAAGCTACAACACAACTTTACAAAAATTGTTAAATGCGGTCGGTAACTAGGCATTACGTGCAGCTTTTTAAATCGACGGTAGTTCTGCATACTGAGCATGCACTTGTAAGTATTGCATATAGTGTCATGTACATTTAAAACTCACGCCAGTTAAATTTGTGCACGTTCAAACTATCTGTAAATTAACTCATACAGTTTCAAACCAATTGAACGGAGTAAAAATACATAAATATGTACATACATGGTAATTACTTTTTCACGTGGGTGTCGTTAGATTTAAAAAAAAGGGGGGGGAGGTAAGAGGGCTAATTCGTCACCTTAAAAATTTTAATGCTTGATTTTTTTGTCCATTTCCATGCTCTTAGTTGCAAAATGTTTTTTTTTGTGCCTTACGAGTTATACATAATTAATTGAATGATTCATTGTCGTCATTTAACGAAGATATTTAACATTGTGCAAAGTATTTATTTTTATAGAAAAGGTCACATCACCACATCCTCCCTTTTTTTATTTGATACATAACGGCGACAGTGGTTTTGGTATTTTAATTCTTGGCTAGAATGTGGTCGATGTACGATAAGCAGGAATACGTCTAAAGAAAGTTAGGAAAGGAAATGAACACAAACGCAGTTTTAGACTTCATATAATTGAACTGGCAAAACAGCTACGGAATTAACTCGCAAAACCAATTGTCAATAAATGTTCGTAAACTTCTTAAACAAGGAATTGTAAGACGTGAATGTAAATCACGATATTATCACTGGGAATGTGGACTTTAAAAATGACAGATTTACGTCTGTAAATTAAAACCTAGCCGCTGAAACAGAAGCAATAAATTAACACTTCTGTCCTATGTGTGTCGTTTATACTAGCCTTGCCTGCTGTTTAATACCCCAATAATTCGTTTAGCTTTATCACCTATCAATATTCATAAACACGTTTATCCCGAGTTCAACTTTCCTCTCCTTTGACCTTGTTTGTCTACGGACTTTTACGATTTATAATAAGTTCAGTTATGAAGCATTACCTGTGTGAAAATGCGTAATTTATTTAGATTGCTTCTTACTAACATTTTCGACTTAATACCGGTTGTCTAATATAGACTGCATACACAAACCCAACGAAAGTTTACAGCTTAAACGTCACCCATTTGTTTGGCTTATGAACGTTCGGATACGCATATTTGTGAGTCGAGAAAGTAACGACTATTTCGACCATGAAAGCGGCCTATATAAGATAAATCTTGCTATTTATGATTTTATATACTGATATTCGTGCGCTCTCGTTCAGAAGCCATTTGTGACTCCTTTAATATTTCATGCGTTCTTCAGTCACCGAAATTCAGTTAGGACTAACAGATAGGTTCACAAATTTTAAGTATAACAGAGTACGTTTAAAGTAGTTTTATTAAACATAAAAAAATTCAAAGGTAAAAGTTAAACGCAGTATTTAAAATGCCGATAAAAAAAAGGGCAAAATGTTTTAGAACCTCTAGGTCTCTAAACTAATTGATACTTTGTTAAGATAGCAGTTCACCTAAAATTTCAATTGTTTTAATAATGTTTATATTTGTACGATACATGTTTGTTTTGTAGACATATGTCGTGACTACTTTTTACTTTAATGAACATTTTTAGCTTTCGTAGTTTTTGTATACGCCTAATGGCAAGACAAAGTCCTAATGAGTATTAAACTGTTTTATGCTAAAAAAAAAAAAAAAAACAATTGACTTACCGAAATGAAATAGTTTGCACTGAAGAACAGCGCCACAGGCTACGCCTAGACCTGTATAAAAACAGCATTGAAGATTTTATTTGAATTAAAAATAAGTATTGTATTTGAAATACGAAATTGATAATTTCCTGGAATTTTTCTTTTCACACAAAAAAAATTCAATGTGGTTTTATACAGGTCTTGGCGTAGCCTGTATCAGTGTTCTTTAGTGTGAATTATTTAATTTCGTTACTAAGAAATTTGGTTTCCCTTCACTGCATAAAACTATTTTAAGAAAATTTGGTCTTTAAATTACCATTATACAAAACTATGAAGGCTATGTAGTTATTTTCAGTAAAAAATGGTCACAATGTATGTATACAAATCAAACCATATTTTGTACAAATAGAAAAATTATTAAATTAATTAAAGTTTTCCTTGGACTCCTCCTTAAAGCTCAATTTGTTCACTACGATATACCGGTAAAGTTAAACATTTTTATTTAAACATTTCAGACCCCATTACCATTGCAATTTTGTAACAATCCCGTAGTTAGCCTCATTTCTAAATGAATTAGACGCGTTTAAGCGCAGAAATGCAACGAAGGATGAATCATAAGCTCGCTAATTGTGCGTAAGCTTGAAATATTATGTTCGAGCAAGCCAGTAGACGTACTTATGCTACTCCGCGGAGGCTCTCTCCATATCTGTAGCATCCACCGTTCTAGGCCTTACAGACTCGCTGTTGACTGAAGCAGCCACCACAGCTGAATCTATACATGTATTGTATAGGTGACAGGTCTGACAAGAAGACACCTAGAACATAGATCGAGAGAGTTCTGGGAAAGGTTTACTTTGTGGGGGAGGAGGTATTTTTCTGATGCAATACAACATTGTGAAGCAGCGTTTAGAATAAAGCCATTGTGCAGTCAATATTCCCCTAATCATTACCAGTAAAAATAGAAAAATCTTATAAATTGCACCCTACCTTAAGAACCCACTGGCAATTTATAGTTCTTAAAACCAGACCACAACTGTACCCTTTCCAGTCCTCCTTCATGTTCACGAATGTTTTTGAACAATAAATACATAAAATCGCGATATCTGAATTTTAAATAAGGCATACTTCCACCGCTTCCCAAGCCATTGTAAGTGCTGAAGTTGTAAGCAATTCGACGTGAGAGAGTGAGAGATTTTGGTCAGCACTTAACATCCAGGTCTTTAGCGCTGGTGAGAGATGACATTGAGTAAGTAAGGAGCAGCTCCGGTATGAGTGGGTGAGGGGAACGGGAGATCCCCCAGAAAACATGCCGACGAACGGCATCGTCCGGCAAGGTTCCCGTCCCACGTGCGAAAATCCGGGGATCCACACTGAGAGAAAAATTTTGTAGGATGTCATCCCTGCAAAATTATTTTGTAATAACGAGAAAATAATTTTGTGGTAGTCATAATATTTTTTTGATGTCAAAAAAAATGTTTTTTTTGTGGCGACCACAAAATAAAATTTGCAGGGTATATACCAACAAAATATTTTGTAGATGCCACGAAAAATTTTTTCCGTTCACTCCGAGGGAATCGAACCCAGATCGAATTGGTGGGAGGTGAACGGTCTGACCATTTTTTTTATGTTAGGCTCCTTGGCAATGTCTCAACATCGTCGACGAGCCAAAAATCCCCCTTTACAACTTTATTATTAGACAATTCCCCAGTTGTGACAGTTTTGTTGACTCTGACAATTGAAATTATTCTAACAGACAAAAACAACTTTTACACCCAGCCAGGCCTGTAAATCGATCCCAGGACCCCTCGTACCAAAGTCGGCCGCTCAACCAACTGAGCTACGAGGGGTCGGCTTCATTGGGCAACTGCTGCCCCCCTAGCAATTCCACGTCACTCCTACCTTTCACACAGTGGTCTAACACTATCCAACCTCTTTCAAATATTTTTAGTTGCTAACTCCTGTGTGTTGAATGTGCCCCCGAGACTTTCAAGCTAAGCACTAACGTTCAGTTCACTCGAACAACAATCTTACTGTACCTAGCTTTGTCATTCGAAGTTTCAGAATGCCGAGGTTGTAATGGTAGGCCCTATTAACGCTAGAAAGTTGGAGGATAGTTCATAATGGTTTTCGCTATTTTCATGGCATAATTGATTATGTTTGTTTATAAAGCTATTTACGACATATCATCCTGATTTATCTTCCCAAGATATAATTTTATGATGAACTAAAATATAAACATGACGATTTATTCAGGGGGATATCGGTGGAACTCCAGCAATAACTATCATTTCTTGGCAAACTAAGGGTACAGGTCGTATAAGCATCTTCTTCGTATTTTTATGAGGAATCGCGTATTGGAATTCGTCGTATTAGCTAATAATTCATTTGGACTGCATATGTGTGTACGTAAGTATGAATTTATGTGTCTGCGTGTAAGTATGTAGCTAGATACATATATTTAATAATACTGGATGCATTACCTAAGCATGCGGATTTTTGAGTTATGCAACCCGTCAATTGTATACTATAGCCATACGCATATGCTAGTTCCTGTTATCGCAGCCTGACGTCGACTGTGTTTTTGACGGTGTCCAGTGTTTGAACAATAAGCTGTAGTATGTCTGGGTTGCATAACTTCTCAACTGAGTGGAGAGATTTTGGTCACCATTTAACATCTAGATCTTTTAGCACTGGCGAGGGTTACATGATGTGAATGTGGGGTCAGCGATGGGGCGGGGATAACAGTAGATCCCCGAGATAACCCGCCGACCAGCGGCATCATCCAGCACTAGGTCCGACCCCGCCGGGAGTCGAACCCGGTTCGCCTTGGTGGGAGATATAACTTCTCAACTTGCAGACTTTGGAGAAATACAAGGTATGTCGTCACATCTTTTTTTGTTCCAACACCACGCACAGAAACGTTATACATAGAGTCCACGATTTTTGGTGGAAAGAATTCTGCAGCGGTTTGTCTCAATGCCTTACGGGCACATCTGCAGCACTGCTTCATGGTTATTGGCAGAACCAGTGGCGGATCTAGGGTAGGTGTCGGGTGCGGGGTGGTGGATGTGGAGGGGGGGTCTGCCCCGGGCGACGGGTTAATGGGGACGCCGGTAGTGCCGAAAATGTTTACTTTACAATATCACCATGTAATGTTATGAATACAGTATTTATAATTGAGACTGTACACTTAAGAGTGTTTGGTTGATAAATAATCCCTGGAAACATCAATAAATTTCTACGTTTTTTTTTTTTTTTTTTTTTCGAAACCAATATGGATAAAATACTCAATAACAATCATAGATAATGGTATTTGCGAACTTTATGAGTAAATATTGATCCAAAATTGCTAATTCGTTACGCGTGATCTCTTGCGTCGCAGTTAAATGCACGAGGTTCCGGCGTCAGAGATTGTGCCTCAGAAGTTCGTAACACTGGAAACAATTTTGTTTAAAATGTTGGCTGAAACTATTGTCTAGGATTGCTATTGTTTAATTTTCTCAAATTGGCTTGAAGATACCTACAGTTATAGATGAATGCTTTTAGCGTTGAATTATGTACCACGCCCTCTTAAAACACTTCTAATTGTAGGTAGGAAGTGCAGGTTTTATGTATTGCTACTAAAATTTCATGCTGCTATTTACGCGGGCGCAAAACAACGTACGCAAGACACGTTTATTACTAAGGTCTTTGAATGTTTCTTGAAGTGGGACGCAATGACAAGCTGTATTATTGTGGACGTGGCGTATGTGGCGTATGTCCACAATAATACAGTTTGACGTTTATTACTGTTGGGTTGAGTAAACTTTTGAAAAAAGGGGTTGGGGAAAGAGGGGGGAGCAAATCACAATTCTCACCCCGGGCGAAGGAAAGTCAAGATCCGTCCCTGGGCAGAACGTATTAACGCACAGTCGTGAATAACTGCCAAGAAACAAGCATATCTCGTCATATAACAGTCTTAGTACCACATATAGGCAGTTCGGGATAAAGTGAGCACTCATAAAAGCCCTTCTAAAGTTCTATTTACAGTCAATTCGTATCTTTGCGCGCGTAACGGCTAACAAAGGGAAAAATATAACCTCTCTGGACACATCACTTGATGTTTGCGCGTGTCAGATAGATTGTGCAGTCAGTATATAAATAGATACAATTTAGTAAAAAAAAGTATTAACTATATAAAATACAATTATGTCGATTACCGTTGATATTTTGCTGTATTGTTGTATATAAATAGGAAAATACGTGGAACTACATTGCGTAGTTTCGCTGCCTAAAATACAAGCAGCAAGGCAACTATATTTAATGTTGAATTATACGCAGTAATGGTTAGTTATATTTTTCAAAGGTTAAATTTTTAGTGCTCTCTTTATTCCGAACGGGCTATAGTTAGTATACACTTAACAATCGTATGAAATTGGCAGGTGATCGTTTTCTGCGACAGTGTGTTAAGGATCGTGATACCAAGAATATTAACGAAGCTAGACATAACTCTGAAACTCCAAGGTACATTCTGAGCATGATAAGTATTGCTTAAAATGTTTTCTGGTGTAATAAATAAATCGTACACCTGTCAGCAGAAATAATTTACGCTCACTTTTCAAATTATTTCCTAGGGGAATATGTAGTGAGTTAATTAGGTAACCTTAATTTACCTAGGTAAAATCACACACTTTAAGTTAAATTTGTGCGATTATTGTGACGCCAAAGTGATACACACAGCCATAGAGTTTCTTTTTATGTAAATATATTTGAAAAAAATATTTCGTACTTAAAATAGCTTTCTAAGTTTTTTTTTGGACGATTCATATAAGATACGTCACTTTTAACTAGTGGTTGAAAATAGTTCAGAGAATGAAAGAAATAACGTGGTTTATGAGAGGTATCCTTTGTGGGCTAGTAGTGCCTTGCTATAGGCCTATAAACTCAACATATTCGGTAACAGTAAGCAATCTCTCATACAGTATAGCGTAAATCATATTTCATTGATGCGAAGTAGTTCTCATCGATTCTTAATATGTCACGTCTACTCCGCTTGTATTGAGATATCCACTTGCTAATATTTAAAGACACTAAATAGACGAATTTCAAGTTTACTATAATTCTTCTCATCAAAGTCTTAGCTAGGAGGAGGGGGTATCGAGATATATATATATATACATCCCTCATAACTACCTCGGCTATCAATAAAAATGTCAAAACTTTCTGTTTGTATCTAAGAAATGAATGTAACTGAAATAATTCCAAACAAACAAAATAAATTATTGTTCTGTGTTCGTGTACGTATAGTGGTACTGTATGTTGTAACAAAATATCCCCCCCGCCCCCGACACACACTCAAAACCACCGAAAACAATTCTGGCTACACCTCTGCTTCTCGTAGAACCATAAGTTTAGTTGTACTATATGTAAAATAAGGGGAATTTTGTATTTATATTAAAGAATCACCAAAAAGAATATCTAGACAGTATTAGTTAAAACATGCAGTAATAACACAGGATTTTCTGTGAAATTTATGTAGTTTGGAGCGAGTATTTTTATTATTAACGAGCTAAGTTAAAATTATGGTCATGCTACATAACATCAACTTAGACTAACTTCAGTAAGGAAAATATGCCTGCACAAGTTTGGGTTTTGAAGATTGCATTCTTCATCAACCTAATGAAAATAAATGAAACATGTTTACGTCCGGTATGGTTTTTAAGCTTATTTTGAATAAACGTTGGGAACAATTCGATCTGAAACGCACACCAGGAACGAGACTATGCTGCCGAGATCGCACCTCCGTACCGGAAACCGGATCTCGCAGGGGGTTGCGGCGAGTGCATGCGTGATACGATCCCCGTTCCTGCAGCTTCCGGCGAGCGGCATATCACCGGCGTGGCGATATCAGAAGTCTAGAAGGGAGGGGGGTAGTGGTAGTGCCGGGGTTGAAGGGTGAGGAAGGGGGTAAAAGCAGGAATTCTTGCTGCTGGATGTTTGGACCGGGCTGGGATCAGCAGCATGCCCGCTGCACGGTCGTCGAGCCTGCTGCTGTAGAGAAAGGCCAGGGGGTTGCAAGTGCCATGGGGGTGGCAGGCAGGAGGGGGTTGTTCTTATTCTGCTCCTGGACCCGGCTTGTAATCCCCAGCCAATCTGAAGCCCGCGTCACGTACGCCCGCTTACTACGCGCTTTCTCGTCCTCTCTCTCTCACTCTGTTACTCCCTGGACCCGGGGGATATCATAAGAACCAGTGAGGGGGGTACTTGAGTCAATTCGCCCCCTCCTTTTACCCCCTCTTTTTCCGCCTAGCCTATCCCTCCTGCTCGAGATGCTGGGGTTACCCGGGAGAAATTGATAGATGCAACGCTTTTCTGCAAAGGAAAATGGGAAAGTAAAAAGAGGAGAATTTTCGAGTTTCGGAGGAGAAATCCAGTTGAAATGGAATCTACAAGTATTCCACCCCTGCGGTTCTCCCTTGGGTGACCTTCTGCAAGCGGCATTGTTTTGTTTCATCAGTAAAACAATAGTAACAAGTGCGTCGTTTAGGAAGGAAACCGAATAAAACAGTACCTAAAACACGCTCACCTGCTGGATCGACTGCATGATAAACGGCTGGCAGATCAAATTCATTACTGCAATGCCAATACTCAAATTCTTCACCCAAGGTAAATAAATTGGTGCTAATCAAATTACTTTAATGAGGTAATCACATGGCATATTATAATGCGTAAAATCTGTCCTCACGTCATTGGTGGAAATAGGGAAAGGTTTCATATTAAACAGGTAATGATCCCATGACGAGTATTTCCTTCAAGCTGTGTGAAAGTGTTGACAGGAATTTTTCATTGAAATGCTGATCAATTTTTACCAGCAAATCGACATCTCACATCTTTTAGTCATTACTTACCAGTATCTCAAGCAAATTGACATCTCACATATTTTAGTCATTACTCTGAAGGTATTTGTGTGTTAATAAACGCAACATTAGTTTTTCCCGATCATTGTTTATTTAGGTATGTTAAACATACTGCATTTTTCGCGGAAGCTCGTTACTTGAAGGTGTTGTAAACTTTACAAACTTCCTAACAGACATAGAAACAATATTCTTGTCATTGTGGTGAAAAGCTCAGTACGTAGTAACTGTAGTGATATATTTGGTAATCGAAGATGCGTAAAATACTGCAGCTTTTCATTTTTATAAAACCCAATTAATTGATTTTTATCACAGACGGCATTTCCGAAATCTACGTTAACTTAATTTTAAAAATTGGTTTTAATATATGGATGTTATAAATACAGCCAACCCTGAGCTCAGAAGCCAGAACATTTTTAATTACTCCAAGTCAGGGAAATGAGTATGAGATTTTGACTACTGAATTTCTAAGTTTTTATATAGCTCTACGAAATGCATTAGGTACATATTTTCAATATTTTACTGGGTACTTACTTGGTTTCACATTTTTGGGGCAATCTTGGGATGGGCCGTGGCCCCTATAGTCCCCTCCCCTTCTGGATTCATCGCTGCTGCAGATAGGGATAACTGAGCAGAGTTTACTTCAAAAAATTATTTATGCTGTAATATATTTTCACCGTCATTATGCCTGGTAAGCACATTTTTACCGGCGTCATCACATGTCTGTAGTCTGTAGCAGTGGTATAGGCTATTCGGGGTAAAAATAAACACCTTTTGTGCTCAAGTTACTTTATTCCGTCCAGCCAACTGGTATCTTTCTGTCACTTGGTTAATATAACCATACTAAAACAAATTACACTCCCAGTGTACAGTTTTAACACAACGTTAATATATGAGGCTATAGAAACGTTTCTTTTTCATTATTATTTTGGCGAGACAGTCTTAAAAAGTGCTTACTTTGCATTCAACGATTTTTCTTTGTCAACTTACTACAATGGAAAAAGTATTTTAATAAGTTATGGTAAATTTGTGTTAAAAAATATATAAATTAAGTTAAATAAAGTTCGTTAAACATAGGCATATGTACTGTATATTTGTAGAGAGATGTGTAGCACACAGCTCTACTAAACACTCCCGATTAACATACCTGTTATTCGAAATAATCCATAATAGTCATGCTGTCACATAAACAAGTGGTAACAGAAGCATAAAGTAAAGATTTATACGTTATTTGCGTAAATATTACAGCTTGTTGCTTACTTTTTCTAGCGGTTTACGTATTTATCTGGTTTATTGGAAGTGTCAACTACACGCATCAGGTGCTTAGATCTCTCGGCGATGCCAATATCTTATATACTGCTAATCGTCTTTATTGTATCATGTATGCCACACACTTCTATACGCTTGTTCCTGCAGAGAAGTTATACACCCCTGGAGACCTACCTACCTTCCCTTACACAAGCATTTATTTATTGAATTCTTTTCCCTGGCGCTTACAAACATTTATTGCATATCGTTGGCCACATATCTCCCTGAAACTACCCCCCAACTGCGTGTATTTATCAGAACTGAGGGGGCTTCTCCTCTACCAAAACTACCCACACCCCCACCGCGTAATCTAAATGGACCGAGCCCGCCGTTGGGGGACAGAAATACGAGAGGCGGGGATCATGATGATATCAGAGGCATACGTTAACGCGGACGTCATATATTCAATTTCCTTCACGTATGCTACACTCAACCGCCATATTTGTACCGAAAAAGAAACCGTACAAGCAATTTAGATTTCGTGGGAATGATCGAGTGAACGTTCAACGAAGTACATTATAGCACAGGACCGCAATGCCGCATCCTAGATAACGTGGCCATAAAAGTCACTTGCCTGGGAAACTACTACTTCCAAAACTGAAATGCAAAAATTAAAATCACTAACCAAATATGCAACATTTCGTCTCAATAAAAAAACTAAAGTGTATCTAGAAAATACTTTAACATGTTCTGAAGCACAAACAAAATGGCACAGTTCAATGTTTATAATAAAAACAATTAAAAGACCGAAGAACGTTAATTAGTGAACTGTCTACCCGGTTCCAAAAATATAGTGAACATTTATACACTTTAAACTATTGGTGGTGAAGATTTGCATTTACGAACACTTAACGTGGATACATATTTTTACTTTTGTACTTTTGCGTAATTTAACTGTGGGTACTTCTGCAATACAAAAAATGTTACGTGAACTACCAATATGATGTTGTTAAACATACACTTCGCAACAGTTGCAAGACGTTAGTGAAGAATAAATTCCCTAGGTTACTTTATCTGCACTTCCTGTCTATAAGCGTGTGTGTATGTGCACCTATAACACAAGATATAATTTTCATCAGATTGTAACAGGCCTCCTTGCCATTCCTTTTGATTAAATGTAATGTTCATTGTAAATAATGCAAAATATGATAAAATTGTCGTAGAGAATCCATTGACATTTTATTGTAATCAGAATTATGTGTTTAATCTTGTTCAATCGTAATAATTTGTTTAATTTCATTTATTTTACATTTAGTTTTGTATACTGGCCGGAGGCGAGGGGTTTCAGATGAGTATTTTGAATTGTGTCACGGCTCTTTAACCCTTCACGCCGAGGAAAAGAGAAAACTGGAAATGTAGGATGAAAGCTATCCTACAGCCTTGAATTTGTGTGGGAACAAAGGCTCAAGGGGCAAGAAGTAGGTCAGCTCAGGGGCGTGGCTTCACTTACCCCCTGCAGTAAAATTAAATATTAACTTTATTATTCGTTAGCGTATAGAGTTCAAATTTTGTATATAAGTTGTTGTGTATGTCAATGTTAAGCTGTATGAAATTGGAAAAGATACATTAAACCGGTGCGGAGGAAAGACCATGTTTAGTTATGTCAGTCGTCCACAGAGCTTGTGATTGGCTGGGAGTAAATGGGGGGAGTTTTTAGGGAAAGTGTCGCGGGCGTGTCGGTTAGGTTTGTTTTAGAGGACTCGTGCTGTGGACACCACAAGAGGTGTTTGTGTCCCGAGCCGCGGGAATTCACGGGGTCCACGTATTTGTTTAGAGACTCGCAATCCGGACACCACGAGAGGTGATTGTGTGCCTTGTAGCGGATATTCGCGTGTTATATTTGTGAGACTCGCTGTTCGGACACCACGAGAGGTGGTTGTGTCCCGAGCCGCGGGAATTCGCGGGGTCCGCGTATTTGTTTAGAGACTCGCGATCCGGACACCACGAGAGGTGGTTGTGTACCTTGTAGCGGATATTCGCGTGTTATATTTGTGAGACTCGCTGTTCGGACACCACGAGAGGTGGTTGTGTCCGGAGCCGCGGGAATTCGCAGGGATCCACATATTGGTTTGCGAGACTCTTGTCGCAGGCACCACTAGAGGTGGTTGTGCCCTAGCGCGGGTATTCGCGTCGTCCGGGAATTAGTTGTGGAGACACTAGTTGCAGCCGTCGAGAGGCGTGGGACTGACTAGCTAAACACGGGTTTCCAAAGTATCCAGAAAATAAAGAAATTCCGTTATTATTATTTCGCTACTAGTAACACCTACTAGAACAGTGATTAAAATTAATGTGTATATATTCTCTTCAAATAACCGAGGGAGGTTATAAGATTAAAAAAATTAACCTTATAAAATAATGAAAATGAATGAGCTCAGTGATTATTTGTCGTCTATCTAAGCTACAAGCAAAACACTATTTCAAAAGGTGTGTTATTTCTTCTCTTGTTGTTTGCAACTCAAATGTTACTCCGTAAGTTCAGAAATTGTGTTTTGACGAGAAACTAAAGTATAAAGTATTCCTTTCAAAAATTTTGACAAGTTTCGTATGTTCATCCAAGTTTAGTTGGCGATAATTGTAGAAAAGGCAAAGTAACCGGTATTTTCTATACGAAAATCCAGCATGCACACACTTACATGGCCATCAATTCTGTGATGCATAGGAAATAATTTTGTCATTCCTCCTTTCTTAACATTCCTCTACCTCTACGTAGGTATGGTAAATTTACTATTTTTTTCTCAGTGTACGTTACGAACTACAATCCCATGCAGTAAAAGTTCCTTGTAGGCATAGTGCTTTATAAACATTTTTAGACATTTTCAAACTAGACGTCCTAAACCGATATTCTCTTTTACTTCCTATGTTGCAGATATCGGCTTGAGACAATAAGTAACTGACAAATACAATTCTCAGTACAAAAAAAACTGGCTAGATACCGTTCGTAGAGGGTATCGTGTAATGAATCTTCGGTTTCTTCAAAAGGTTGGATAACCAAGCATCTTCACGACTATGCCAGAATTAATTAAGACCTAGTATTCGCGCACTGAAATAAGCTTTGCGGCCACCATACAATTTTTTCTCATTATAGACTTTACCAATTTTTTTTGATTGACGATAGTAAATTTTGGTTGTCCCCTGTTAAGTTTTGCAATAACTACAAAAATGTTGTAACAACTAGACAATTTTTGGCAAGGTTCATAATTGACGAATCTTTTTGTTGCTTCTACAAAACCGTTTTTTGTACAAGTTTCACGAAGCCTGTGATAGGTTTGCACGTAGTAGAGAATTTTAATGATTGCTAGACAAATGTTTGCTGTAAAACTGTCTAATGTTTTCGTTTGCAGAATAATTATTTTAAGTTTTTTCTCCGCTAATCGTTACGATATGGGATTTCCTTTTGGAGCACAAGAAGGCCAACTCACTATCGCAATGCACTAAACTGTTCCGGCTTAGTATCTAATCTCTTCGATTTTCTAGAAAGAATATTACTCAAGCTAATTTCTGAATAACTGAAAAATAACTCATCTCACGTGCGTACAATACTTTAAGCTTTCGTACCGAAGATCATTTTCTTGCTGGGAGCTATTTCTACCTCAAAGTAGTAACTCAAAACTTTTAGGGTATTCCTGATGATTTCCTTGCATATATATAATGAAATCGAATTGCGTTCAAACATACGCGTGTACCCACACACTAAAATAAATCTTTACGCAGGCCATAATGCCGACATCGCAATAGTGCAACAGACGCGACGTGAAGTGCGCGACGCGAACAAAATGGAAGCAATATGCCGAATTGAGGTTATTGTTAGTGGAGTGGAGAAATTCGATCGGCGCTTAAAGCGTGTGTTGAAATTAGTTGAAAGAGGCCAATGGCGAAATGCTATACGAATGATAATGGCAAAGATTTCCACGCTTCTCATTTGCGGAAATCAGGAGCGACCCTGCCGGGGGTGGAACCCGAATAGCCTTGGTGAAAGACGATTTTCGTAACTACTGCACCACATCGGTGTCTAATTAGAACTGTGTTAAATAAAAGGAGACTGGTCCGATAGGGAGAAACAACGCTGTGGCATAACCGGAGAGTTTCTCAGGGATTTCGTAATTATTTCAATTAATTTTATTGTGATAATTTTATTAATTTTTTAAACGATTATCATAGAGTTTAAGCAAGTTTGTAACTAAGACGTATTTGACGTATCGGTAAAAATAGACTTAATTTTTTGTTAAATCTCTAAATCTCACTGGCGGAATTTTTGGCATTACCATTTATTTAATTAAATATTTAAAAACTATTGATATATATATATATATATATGTAAAAGTGATTAACAACGTAACTATGTATTTTTTAATAATAGCGACTGCACATTTTTATTTTTTTTTCTAAATCCGCATCAGTGGTTCAATCAGTAAAATATTAATCCCTGAAATTTCTGTCAACATTGTGTTTCTGACGGTTGAGCCTGTAGAATTAGCTGAAAATGTGTTAACAGGCAGGTGATATTCAGTGAGAATTAGATGAAATAACATTTCAACCAGAAGCATTTAGTCACTGAAACAATCAGCTCTGTTTCACTAATTTTTGTAGCTCATTTATGAACGAAACGACTGGAATTCAACCGAAGTGGTTCATTCCTCACTGACTGAAGTTTAGAGTGTTTAAAATAAAAATAAAATACCACTTGTTATTAAGAAACTATGTTCTTAAGTCTCAAAACGATGAACGACTAAATTGTGGTTTCATTTACGTAAATTAATAAGTATATTTTCTGGGTAGCACTACTTTCACGGTAAATCACTTTACGAAAAAAAAAAAAAAAAAAAAAAATCTCGACTTACTTCTACGTACGCTATCATCTTGCATAAACGTAACACTCCATCCTGACTCAGCATATATAAAATACGCACTAAGATATGTCACGCCTATAAGGCAAGCTTTCTGTATAACCCGATGAACAAATTAATTGAAAAAACACTGGACAAAGAATAACGAAAAACTGAAAGAGCTCTGCAATAAAATGTTCCTGATGGCATTGAAAGTGTACTGAGAGATACGAAAGTGAAAAAAGAAGAGGAAATGAAGCTCTCCCGGTAAATTTGAATAAAGTGATTCCGTTTCATAAATTTCAGAAGTTCCCACATGAAGAGTAATAAAATAGATTAACATATGCTGTTTAGTTTAAAAAAACGATTGAAACGTGACGTTATTTCATCTAAACTTCTGACACGTATTCAGATAAAATTATCGGGAGAAACATAAAGAATATTTTCTTATCTCGCCCCGAAACGACATAGCCAGAAACGTTTCTTTAAACGAAGATTCAGACACATTGCAGACAACTTAAAGAAAGAACGGCTCTACCTACTTTGGCAAAGAAAATTACTTTACTCCCATGAAGAGATTCAGCTCAGTCAAATAGTTCTAAGCGCAAATGAAGATAGATCTTCAGTTGTAACAATTTTCCTTTTTCATCCTATTAGTGACAACTAATTTTAACTAGAAACAGGTGTGTGTTTTTCTTCACGTACGCCGTTTGAAAACATCCTAAATAGTATAGGATAATGTTAACTCGTACACAGTTGGGACACTTAGCATACGGCACTTAAGCTTATGTTGAGCATTGTTTCTATACAAGTCATATACATATGACTATTTCATAAAAACGTGTATTAACGCTGCCCTTGATGTTTGGTAAACAATATTGTACAGTATCTTCTTTCTTAACACTTCCATACAACAGCGTCATACAAAGTAAAGAAGTATTTCAGACATACGCCATTGCAGCAAATGACGTGTTACAGAAAACCCGATAATACATGCAAACAAAAGAACGAGTCGTATGTTTACTTGTCTGTTTGTAAGTATTCTCTGGTTTTCTGTGACACACCATCCTAATGCAATGGCGTATGTCCAAAAAATACTTCTTTAGTTTGTAACTTGCCCCCATTAAAAATCGTTCAAAAATAACATCGTAATAAATTTTCAATTATGGTTTTACAGTTCAGTTATTGACGTTCTGTTTTAAACAGCGCTCACGGTGAATTCCCCTACCTTAAATGGTGAATTTTTTTGTGCGTATACCTTATATTCCGAACACGGGACCGAGACATGCTGTAATTCTGATTCCTGTCTCTCTCACTCTCTCATACACATACATTCTCGCTCCCTCTCTCTCTTCCGTTAGTAACAATACAAGCGTCTCGGAGTGTCCCCAACAGCGATACTCTTGTTCGTCAGGTACGGCAGTGATCGAGTCTGGAAGGAATAAAATGAAACGTGTTTTGAATTTTCTGTCGTTTCCTGTACTCTGGGCTCCATGCACGTTGGTTTCCCAAGTCGGGGCAATATCAGTCTCCCGGAGTCTGTGTACGAGCAACAATTGCATTATTTAATTGCATGTTGTGATGGTACATTAACCCCGTGAATTACTTCGCTGATACGTCAGTAATAAATATACTTTCAACATTTTCTCCACACAAGAGAAATTGGTGAATTCGCTTCGTTATAGACATCAACATAAAAAATACCTAGAACACAGGCATTCGTGTTACAGAATTACAGAAGCTGATGTAGGCTGAAACTAAAAATAAAAAATTGATCCATAACTTGTACGTTTCTACGGCGTTTTGTTTATGTGACCTATACTAACAGCAGCTTAGCGTAATTATGAAATCAATTCTAAAACTTATTAATTATAGTCTCAAAGATATTTGCATAAAATGAAATTAAAATGAAACATTAGATAACAGTTTGGTAACAATTTTTTTTTCTCCGAAAGCCAAATTTGTAGGGCTTTATCTATGACGATCTCCCTCTCATTTTATTACAACGGCAAGTATTTTAGCTTTTCAGATGCATCACTCTGGCAAATTATTTGCTCGTAAATTTAGGTAAATATGTTCACTAGGATTGCTCTTATTGTGTTTTCTGTAATGACATCCAAAAACTTGGATAGTGTAACTGATGGTTTCGACGTTAATATTTAATCACATCTTTTATAGTTTCACATAATTATATTTCCTGGGTTGTAACAGGCACAGTTGTACTGCGACACAAGCCTACATAATGCAGAAGATTTACTACCTACCTTATTTAGGATTCTCAACGGAGTCGGCCACCTACAAATAACAAAGAACAGCTGAGCTCCTTAAATGAAACGATTAGCACTGAACTAAATTAGCGATGTACATAAACACTTAACTAACATTTAAAAAAATGTTTACATTCGCACATTTATCTTAAATCTGGCATTTTTGCGGCTAATTTTAGTGCGAAATATTTCTCTTTAATAGGTCATTTTGTTTTCGTTACAGGCACTTCTCCGTGACAAGCAAAGTGTGACTTTGACATGCCGCTACGCAACTATGAGAGTTTTTTTTTTCTGGCGAGGAAAATGTAATTCGAAGAACTGTCTACACAGCAATCATGGTTTTGTACAAATACAAAACAAAGATTATTTTAGCGGCGAGTGACTTTGAAATCATTTGACTGAGTTTATGAACTGAAAGTCTTCTCACTTGCGAGGGTTTCTGACACACAAGAAAATATTTTGTACTTTTACGAAGAAAAAAAACGCGTAAACTACTGTTAAAAATGTATCAATATAGACTTCACAGCAAGATTCTTGCAGTTCAACACAGTAGTAGTCAAAATTTTCTAAATTTCCCAAAAAAAAATTTGCACCAATAGAATAGATGGTTTTAGCAGAGTGTTGAATGTGAAACAAAATAAACTTCGGCGCCTTCACATTTTACAAAACGCTTAAAGTATTCTTGGAAACTGGTTGCCAAAGAAATGTATGCATTTCTTCAAGCAATTTTAAAATCTTCAAGAAGTTAGTTGTCAATATACTAAATGTATTTGTAAATATACAACATTTATTGTTAAATTTGTTTGTGAATGTACAGGCAAATTTGTACATTTCCAAGCATGCTCTGTATATTTTAAGTTGTATTCTTACCAACAAGTGTTTACGTTACCAGTTTACAATTTTTATTGTAATAGTACGATTTGTTTTACTGTGTAGTAGAGGTCGAGGTGCGAGATATGGACCAGCCTGTGGCCGCACCACCTTGCAGCCAATGGCCGTGTCATTCCCAGGGTGCATTATCGCAGGGGGTTGCCGCCGCCCAAGCACTTCAAGCTGCCATCCTCCACGACGAAGGGCTGGGGGAAATATATTTCCGATTCCTGTCGGGGGCGGCCCATCGCATCGGCAACGGCTGTGGGGAAGAGCGAGGAAAACTGCAGGGGGTGATGCTGGGGTTGGGGGAAAATTGTGGAAGGGGCGGGTTTCATACGATTTCCATCTGCGAGTGATCTGTCCCCCCCCCCCCGCAAACAGTAAGAGGCCTGGTGTAAAAGATGCTTCTTAGGAACGCAGCCATTCTTCCTTCCCACGTCTGCAGGAATGCTCTTTTAACCATCTTCCACCCGCACACAGAAACCGAGGAAATGCTAAGGGCGTTTGCCCCATTTGGAACAACGACCGGTTTTCCGGGGTCAAACCCCGTGCCAATTTTCGAGCATGGGAAGCATTCCTCTCCTCGTTGTTCTTGTACGACTTGAAGAGCGACGACACTGGCGGTAACGCCCCGCGGTTGACGACGTGAGAACTGTCCGTGTGCTCGCATACTGTCTTCGAAAGACGCAGCGGCAGTAAAACGAAGCTTCTGTCCAGGGGAATATCCGCGGAACGCTTCCTCAGTGCTGTTCCAAAAAGAAACTTTGATAGCTGCCGATATTTCTGTTACTACAGGAAAATGCTATTCAGGATGTGGACACCCATCCAGGGAAAAACTGCCACGTGTGCAGGTATAGAATATCACATGATACTCTCCACAAAAAAAAAAGTCGTAACAAATTTGCGGGTTGTACTCACACATTCCTTAACCTAATTCAATTTCATAGTTAGTTTCATATATATATTTAAGTTGTGTGATTATCTACGCAATAACAACAAAGTAATCGAAATCGAAATTCAATGACGGCTTAATTCACTTGTCGTTTCGAAATAAACTTCTCCGTTTTAGTTTCCAAAATGTGTATTTTTAAAAATATAATCACTTATATTTATTTGAAGGAAGATTTTTCAACACGGAAACGGTTAGTCATTTCCTTTTACTTTAATATATGAAGGGATACTTTTTATGAGTAAATTATTGCTACCCACTTCTGGTAAAATTTAATTTAGGCAGCGGAATTAAAATTAAATTAAATCTTGCAATTTAAGTAAAGTAAAAGATTTTTTCGTTCACCAATCATTTCGGAAGTTAAGGCCTCGCTTTTTAGTTTTGCAGTGGTTTCGAAAATATTTTTTAACGCAAATTAATACGTACATAAAAAAATGAATTCTGGCAGTCTTAACACTTATATATCATCGTTTGTATCTGAATTTTTATGTTTCAATACACCAAATGGATTTTTTGATTTTTGCCCCCAAAATATCACAATTTTTGTTGTAAAAATAAGCCAAAATGAAACAAAATAATTTTTTTGCTGCCAAACGGTACATTATTTAAAATAAAACGCTGTGGCAAAATTGTGTATTGTTTGACTGTTCACAGTATCAAATTTTTTCAAAGCATTTGGTTAAAAAAAAATATTCGAGTTATTTACAATTGTTTGAAATAAATGATAGATTAAGATCTTCCCGATACTGAACATATAAACAATTGGAAGCTATTGTGAGCACCGATGAGTTGTTTAAGAAAAATATAATATATTTTACTGAAGTTTTTCCATAATAAAAATAAGAAAGGTTACACATAATTAAAGTATACACCACTCGTACAAAAATAAACTAAATTTAAAATTAATGAAGTTTTCAGGAGGGCGAAAAAGTAATATAAAATACATTTTTCATTGGAGAGCTAGACATTTGCTAAATTCATTAGCTGTTTACAATGCAGAAGTCAGCGCTCAATTATGTTGTCACACTATTTTACTAGTATTTCTGAAACACCGTGTTCTGAATTACATAGAAAACATGCTACACGTTACATAGAACCTTTCGCATTTGCACCGATGTCTAGAACTTCCAAAACATCGAAATGTTAACGTCAGCATAAAGAGTGGTATAGGCTGCCACTAACTGAGAAATAAGTGTGTGATCTGTTACTGGAGACTAGATGCTAATATCAGCCACAAAAATATCATTAGGCTATTTGCTGTTAATACTTCGTTTACACTCAAACTAAAGTGCACATCACGTTTTAATTATTTATTTGTAGCAGATTTTCTTTTCTTATTTTGGACACAAAACGTGACTAAATTTTGCTTCTGTGAAATTGTTTTATCAATAATAATGTTCGCGTAATAGCTTGTTAAAGTCAACATTATATGTTCCCGTTTTAGGGACTACACTAAAACCAACTGACATACTAAACTGAAAAAATTCACAGTCGATAAAGACGTCGCAGGCTACAATTTCATGTACATAAAAAAATCAAAGAATAAAACATTTTGTATTTAAATAAAAATGCTGAAATTTAAAATAAAAATTTAATATTTTTTAAATACAAAAGTATTTTATTTTGAGGTTTAACATAGCTGAACTTGTAGCCCACAACATCGTTATTTACTGTGAATTTTTTCAGTTTGGTAAGCAAGTTGGTTTCAGTGTCGTCCTTAAAACGGAAACCTGCAAATTTTGGTTTTAACGAGCCAATACGCAAAAATTATGCGTGATAAAAAAAAGTTATAACAACAAAATTTTGTCACATTTTGTGTCTAAAACAAGAAAACAATATCTAGTACAAATATGAAAAAAAAACATGGTGATGAAAATTGTTGCATACCTGTAAGGGTATTCAAGGGCGATAAATTCAAAATTTTTATATTTTTATGAAATATTGTTAGTTTTGTAGACGATACCTGTGAGTACATTTACTCTTACGAAACAATTTTAACTCTCATAGTTTTCTCATAACGGGTTGTCAAAGTCAAAATTTGCTTGTTACGCTGCCATGCGAAAGTGAAAACCAACTGACCTACTTAAACAAAATAATTCACTGTGAATTTATGTTCCATGAGCTATGCAATAAAACATTAAAGAAACCCACAACGTAATATTTTGAATTTAAAAAATCGCTAATGTACAGAAAAAAACTGCGAATTCAGCAATTATTTTAAAATACAAAAACAGTTCGCGGGATTTTTTATTACATATCTCACAGTATGTTATTTCACTGTGAATTATTTCACGTACGTAAGACTATTGGTTTTCACCATTTGCATGGCAGCAGAACATGCAAAATTTGATTTTGACGCACCGTTATGAGAAAACTACGACAGCTAAAATTGTTTCGTACGAAGAAACTGCACTCATAAGTATCGTCTACAAAACTAATACTATTTCGTATAAATATAAAATTATGACTTTATCGCACTTGTGAACACCCTTATGGAAATGTTGCAGATCAGACGATAGTGTAATGCTCATACCAACCAAAGTTCCTGATTGTAGAGAGCTTCGGAACTTACCGAAGTCTTCATCCTCTGCTCGTAAATTATGATTCATGGCAAGAACAACTATTAGCTTCTCATCCTCTTCTCGTAATCTGCCACGCGAATTTTACACGTTCAGTTGCAGAGTTCTCACATGCAGTTAATTCGTCAAAGTCATCTCAGTACTATAAAGCGGGCTGTTCTTTACTTTTCTCCATATAAGTGACCTAAGTGTTCTCCATGTTAGTGTGTGCGATTTTTCACCAAATTTAAGTGATGCCAAAACTGTAACCGTTGCATTATTGGTAGTTTAAGGTTTGAAAAATTTCAATATGTAACTAATTAAAGTTGAGTAATATCAGGGGATATAAGCAATGGACGACTTAAAAAGAGGCGGAGCTTCAGTCAGGTGTGGGATACAATTCCTATCTCCATGGATACCGCAGCCGAACATAACTTCACTTAGCTGTTTGGCTTCACATGTCCCGGACGATATGTACGTCAAGAAAATTGATTATTTGTTTGGAATTTGCCGCTAATTCGTGTAATCATTAATCTTATGTATTTGAGTATCTTAACCATGAAATTGAAACTAATATTTTGTACCCTTGCGTGCAAATCTATGAATGCGTAACATTTTTGCTTTCTGCAATTACCAACTAACAAATCAGGATGTTTGTAAACAAGATTGGTTTCCCACAGTAATTTTCCCCTGCGGTGGCGTCAGGGGGCGTGTACTCCAAGTCGTCCATTCCTATATGAATATCAACACTTTATAGCTCTATTGCCGTATGAGTATTTAAATTATAAAATGAAAAGAGAGTTGCAGTATTCTGATTCCACGATATTAGAAAACTGTTACATTACAAATAATATCATTTAATAACAACCAGAATGAAAATATTAAATACATAACTTTGTTCAGAGTAAAACTGAAACTACTAGCAAATCTCTACCAGTAGATGACATTTTCAACATATTCTGGATTAAGATTCACATAACAACAATGCTATCAAAGTGTAGAGATCAGCCGACATGGTATAGAAGGCGAAGATACTGATGTGTTCCTTTACTCTTACAATGCCTGCTAATGACTTCGTGCGCTGATCCTTAAACATGTTACCAGCACACGAATTGTGCGTTACGTCACGCTATTTCCAGTAGACATAGAGCATCAACGCACAGGAACTTGAGCTCAAGCGTTTCTTGTGGTTGCGTGCTGTGAAGTCACACGGTGCCAAAATTGCTGACACATTGCCGTGTTTAGAGGTTTGTTTATATTGAGTTAAGCATTATACCGTGGAAATGGTTTCAGTATCATCTTTGTCTGCATTCTAAACTACTATCACTGTCACTGCTGATAACATTATAAAATATTAAAGTCTTTCAGAAAAGATAAAGCATAGTCTACTGTTTACATTTTTTTTTAATTTAATCACTCCGCCAAATTGCATTACGCTTATCTCTATGTAATCAAACGCTCATATAGTACTGAGTCACGTATTTTTCGTCTCTATGCACTCGTGTAAGTGACGGTACACAGCTTAAGAATTTTGTATGATATTTGCACTTAGCCAGTTGTTGCAGTCCCCTTTCACCCCGTCACTCTTCACCAACACGAATGGAACAAACATGCCTAAAATTATTCCATGCCAAACCATCATTTAGGCCATTCAAAACTCCGCAGCCATTCCAAAGCACAATGCTTCCGAGCAAATTCATAAAGCGTAAGACCGCAAGGAGCGTTCTTTTTTCGGGATGGTCCAACTACAGAACATAACAATGTAATCGTTCCTCTTTTCCTCTGCGTCGCCTCTTATCTTTTCACCCTGGTTACGCAGGGGCTTAATGACCGGAGGTCCAGGGACGTTACGTTATAATTAAAGAAATTTCGCCCCGAAGTGCGGTAAAACTGCAAGTCCGGGGGAAAAGGCCATTTGGAAAGAGACCAAATAACACCGGCGAGGCTGGTCGGACACAATACTACTTTCGGGATCCCCCATTCTCTCTCTGCCTCTGTCTTTCTGGTGTTGGTGTCATTAGGAACGTTCGCTCTTTGCGCCGAAGGGGAAGTGTATGGGAGAAGTGTGGTGTGTATGTCGGTGAAGGAAGGAAGGGGCGGAGGGGTGTTCGCAGCTCTCGCACCGCCGATAATCCTGGTGCGGGCTCCAGCTAAAACAAAACCCGTGTCTGTAATGGCTGCCGATACTGCCGTAAATAACAATACTTTGCGGGCTCGCGCGCCACTCCTCCGACAGCACAGCCTGCAGAGAGAGAGAGAGAGAGAGAGAGAGAGAGCTGTTGTAACTGCGCCCCGCGAGTACAGTCTTCCGCAGATGCAAAATGACACCTATTCACGGCGAAAAACCCGCACCATGTTAGTCGGGTTTGTATAACATACAGTTAATAAGCGGCATCAAAAGTGTTCAAGGAACTATTGGATTAGTCAAGCTGAATCCACAAATGAAAAAATATGTAAGATATTCATAACAAAATAATCGCTTTAAATACAGTAATTGCTTCATTTTCATTTCTGTCCCCGTTCATGTTTTCCAACAGCTTGTTCGTATCACGTGATAAATAAACACGTTGCTCACAAAAACGAACAACACACACAAAAGAAACCATTGAGAGTTGTATGTCTAAGCTTGAGAAGCGCATCTTTATTTTTAATTTTGCTTATTACGAAACTTATTTTCATGGTGATGGTAGTCCAGTCATATGACTGCTCGTATGACCAAATTAACAAAAATAACAAGAAAAATAAATATGTTGTCTGTAGTTTACATGTTTCATTTATTATCGAATCCTTCAGAGTTAGAAAGTGGCGTCTTAGCTACCAATAGGCCACTGTTTTCAAGCATTGAATTGTTTCTTACTGATATGTAATCCAGACGAAGAGCTTCTACTATTGTCGGATCAACAGTTGTGAGTAGTTTGGAATATTTTAAACCAATACAAGTAACAACTTACATCAGTGGAATTTGGTCAATGAAATCGTTAGTAGGTTTGCAATGATGTTATAAGGGCAGTATATTGGACATGTTATTGAATTTGACGCGGACAATTTTTTTTTTACTCAGCTACATGCTACATTCTTAAATTTTACTCGTATCCCCGAAGCAGTACGTCGATGATAATGTTAAAAACAAAAAAATTTTTCAAAATATTATCTTATAGCAAATGTAAGAATGATTGCCAATTGTGCGATTTTTTACTCCTGGCATTTAGCAGATGTATTACATTCGAACTCTCAAAACCACGAGACCTGGTACACGATTTTCGTTCTCGTATTATTTTATACGTTGTTCAATAACGCTAGGGCATGTTCTTGCTATTTTATTAAGTTTGTAATGCCAAATTTACGTGAGTTAGGATAATGTGTTTTGCTGGCTAATTTCTCGACGTATTTGCGATAACGATATTCGCAAATTTGAAGGGAACTACGCTCTTAGACATGCGGTTGGCAAACTGTTAAAATTACTACATACTTAATTTAAATTTAGAGTTTTAACTATAGATATGACACACACATACACAAGTCTCCAGGTCACTTTTTGAGAAAAAAAATTCTGTCATTACGTGAGTCATGCAAAACACTTGACAATGAGCCTTATTACAAATTTTAATAACGCACTGTATTTACACCAGTGAAATAACACACATCCGTATGATATAATGAGTAGGCCTACTTTTCAATCTCGAGTCGTGGGGATAGAATGGTTTTATGTCCACATACTGTACTGTAAGTAAGACACACATACAGTTCGCTCAATTTCGAATTATCTTTCGTGTTCGACAGAACCTCGTCGCAGCCATTTTTATTTTCTCTGTCACTACAGAAGGAACAAAATGCCTCGGTGGCTACTAAACAGTCTGACAAAATAAAAAGTATGAAGAAATTAAATTAAAAATAAATACAGTTATCTGTTTTTTTTTTTTTTTTGCTGGTACATTGTAATAGAATTAATTTTTTGTAGCACAAAGCAAAGCTGGCATGTATATAACTTCTAAATATTTTACCAAACTTTCGAAAAAGTAGCCTTCGTTGTGGTGACAGACAACGGCTTGAGAGCTTAGTGGTTAGTTGGGTGAAATAATGTTTAATATTAACTTCATCCAATACACGAATCAGCAGTTTGAATCCAATATTGTTAGTAAAACCCACAGTAAGTAATTTTGAAACTACCGACACACCATTACGTGAAACTCACTTAAGGTCAGTGACTTAGATAAAGACAAAACGTAAAATTAGTAAAATCAATAACATCGTGTATCCACGAAAAAAGTTACATATAATTTGGTTTTTTACTTATTATCAATTGACATAGAGATACTTTTCCAGCAGCACCAGCAACAAATAGCATTCGCTTTTTAACCTTATTAGGGCCTATATAGTTTCCTGAAATCGCTGCAGGCGAATCCTGGGATGGTTACTTAAGAGGGCGTGGTACATAATTCAACGCTAAAAGCATTAATCTGTAACTGTAGGTTTCTTGAAGCCAATTTACGAAAATTAAACAACAGCAATTCTAGACAACAGATTCAGCCAACGTTTTAAACAAAATGGTTTACAGTGTTACGAACTTCTGAGGCACAATCTCTGACGCCGGAACCTTGTGTATTTAACTGCGGCGCAAGAGATCAGACGTAACGAATTAGTAATTTTGGATAAATATTTACTCATAAAGTTGGCAATTCCCATTATGTAGGATTGTCATTGAGTATTGTATCCATATCGGCTTCGAAAAAAGTGTAGGAATTAATTGATGTTTTCAGCGTTTATTTATCTAACAAGCACACTTAACGAAGGCCATGGCCGAATCCTCTCCCAGTTCTGATCACTTCACTGTTTTTCACGGTCTCTTATCGCCTCGCTGTTTGTTGAGACTTAAAAGCCCTTAAGTGGTCAAAGTATATTTTTGTATTGTCGGTATATTTTATTTTTTTTATCAATTTTTATTTAATGCTAGTGTTCGAAAAGTGCATAAAGGCGCAACAATCCAAAACTGTTAATTGGTGTAATATTGAGAGGTTAAATTTTCAGTAATTCGCAAGAGAAATTTTAAAGTTATGCTTTACTGCCATGTTCATGTTCACCTCACAAAGAATGTAAGACACACCTGTGCACTATAAAGAATTTTCACGAAAAGTTACTGTAAGGTTTGCATGTAGAAGGATTTTAAATTTAATAATAAAATTAAAAGTAGCAAAAAATTAAACACTGGTAGAGGGCGAACTAATTGTTGTTTCCAGAGAGATTTCTTCGTGAAGTAGCTACTACTTCAAGAAACACTTGAGAAAGTGTATACCATTCTAATATAATATTTTTTTAGTGTGTTTTACATAACATTTAATGTAAAAGCTATCGTAATTGTACTAAACCGTTTTACTAAATATTTCCCAGTTTGTTAATGGATTTAGTCACATTTTTTTTGTGTTAATTCATCCAGCAGTGAATAATCAAAGAAAACACTTCTGGACCTTGAACTGTCATTTAACCTTATGACAGCGGTGCTGAGGCATAAAAACTTACTTAAGAAATTATAAGAAGCATCCGAGGCCCATCATAACCCTGCCATTACCACTGGTCAATCTTCCACAAAGCACAATTCCTGACATGTACCTACAGAAAGAAAATCCTACGAATTTTGCTAGTTTTTGGATCAACACTTCACGGTCATGAGGTTTCTTCTCCCGACGTTACCCTGATTTAGTCTTTCGAACACATCTGGGATGATTTTTAATACGGTTCTAGTTGTCATTTACCTAATTATTCTTATAATTCTTCACAATGCACAGGAAAAAAATTGTGGGCGCTACTAAATATTTTGTTAGTATTGAGAGAGCGAAATATTTGTTTTGTGCTCATAACAATAAAAATTGTTATCATTACTAAAATATTATGGTCACCTAAAAATATTTTGTTTTTACTACAAAATAAATTGGCTGCCTCAGAACTAACATTTTTTTTCCTTTCAGTGTGCACAAAACATAAATTATTTTATTGTTTTACTAATCAGGCTACATAGGCTTTACAAAAGAACATCTATAGGAAATGCTGTCCAAATTATTTATACATACAGTAGGCTTATTACGAAATATTTTTCTATAACTTCTGTGCAATGATTATAAAAGAATACATTATTGCTTGTGACTGTATCAGTTTTATTAATGAATCAATAATCCGCGTAACTGAACTAATATCCTGAAACATGCATGTATAACAATCAAGTTAGTTTTGCTGATATTTAATTAGGTTTTATGAATCAATCAGTTTTTGAGAAAATATGGTCTTGAGCATATTGCAATCATTTTATTGAATGAAGCCTAGTTTACACCAACGATAACACTGCTATTAACATGTGTTTTCAACAAAGTTATTAACAGTGTTGTAAAAATGCTTGAAAATTGTTGACAACATCATGTTATCAACATTGTTGCCAACATTCTGTCATTAACTTTGTTAATATTTATAAAATATATTTAATATAATTTGTTACCAACATTTTGTTGAAAACCTTTGCTATCAACAAAAGTTATGAATTTTAGAAACATGTTAACAACTTTGTCACCAACACTGCTGATAACATTATTTCCCCGACTCATTCTAAGGCGGTCTAGATCAAAGGTCGTTGGTAACAAATGTTACTAGCAAAGTTATCAGCAATGTTTTAGGCATTTTTGTTATCAACGTTATTATTTACTTCCGTTCATCATTCTCGCAACTTTGTTAGTTGTTTTCAGCTATGTTATTAACACATTTGTTATAAAATAGTGTACCACAACTCAGTATTTGTTGATGACATTTTGTAATTAACATTGTTACTGTTATTTTTTACGGTGTAAACTGGGCTTTAGAAATAAGGCAGTAAACTGTATGAAAACAACTAAGTACACTGAGATATCAGAGCCAGTGTTTTCTATGCAGTGTTATACAGCAACTATGAAACAGGAAAACTTTGGACTCGTGTTAGGCCGGGGCATCGTCGTAAATTCTTCACAAACAAAGAGTGCTATCTGAAATGGGTGTTCCTCTGAACGGTATGATTATCAGCTCAATCGTGGGTTGAATTCCCGTGGCCATTTCCCAGCCCTGTTCCCGTTTGAAGCAGAAAAGTTACTGGCTCTGCGTTTACGACCGCAGATAGCGCTTCAATGGGAAAATGTAAAAAAAATAAAAATATATAAAAATAAAAAGTGTGCATGGCTTTATTTCGTATTCACCCCGAGACTTCGCTTTTCGCGGAGTTTCTCCACGGCTCGCTGGGATGACGGGAAGGTAGGCGGGAAAGTGGAGTTGGTGATCGAAGGGAAGGAGAGAGGTTAAAATAATTATAGACCGTACTTTCGAATTTCTTCGTGTAGATGTAATGACTCTCCACTGGCCTGTAATGAAGGCCTTCGTTGGAGCTCGACTTACAATCTGTTCGATGATATTTATGTCATTAGTCATAATAAAAGCGAAAAGAGGTTGTTTGAAATAAAAGAAAATTTTGTTTTCGATTCTTCTCGCAAAAAATTGCCGAGAACAGAAACCAGTAGTTATGCACCTAAAAATTAAATTGTTGCAAAAATTATGTAAATAACGCAGGACGAATAAATACATTTGTCAAACAACTAACATACAGTTTTACTGCCATATTTTACCTCATTCAAAGGTTAAGGGTGTTCGAAGGGGTAAAAATCGTAATTTTATATTTGTATGAATTAATGTTAGTTTTCTAGACGTTATTTGGGAGTACATTTTCCTCTTACGAAAAAAAAAATTAGCTCAAGCAGTTTTCATATAGCTGAACTTCAAAGTCAAAATCTGCACGTTTTTAGATCTTATAAGCAAATTTTGACTTTGAAGTGTCATTATGGGAAAATTGGCAGAGATAAACTTTTTCCGAAAGAAGAAAATATATTTCTAAGTAAAGTCCACAAAACTACCACTATTTCATAAAAACGTAACATTATCATTTTTTCACACTTGGACGCCTTTAAATGCCCATATGAATGAAAAAAAAATAAATATTAATATATTTATAATGTAGCCGTACAATCACTGTTAATTTAATTTATAAAATTTCATTCCATTTCATCCATATTTTTCATTAAAAGATATCTTGGGCTTTTTAATTATAATTATAGTGCTAACATACCTAACCTTAGCCGACATATTAGGAGATCCTGATAATTTTACACTAGCAAACCCATTAGTTACTCCAACACGTATTCAACATGAATGGTATTTCTTATTTGCATACGCAAATTTACGATCAATTCCAAATAAACTAGGTGGTGTAATCGCTCCAATAATATATATTTTAATCTTAATAACCATACCATATAACTTTCTTATAAGCTGAAAAACCAATAAACATAAATAAATAAAAAAATTCACACTGAAACTCTATGTCACGGGCTACTAATTTACATGCTTTAAAATTCATTAAAAATAATTTTGTATTTAAAAAAAACTGACACTTTAAATGTTTTGTTTCTTTAATAATTTTTTTAATGCAAATATATTTTGTAATTAATTATAAATATGTCGAGCAGTAAGCCATAATATGTAATTTTAGTAAGAATTTTTAAATGTATTTTTGCTCATTGGTTTTAGCAGCTTATAAGAACTAACAACGTGCAAATTTTAGATTTGAAGTGTCTTTATGGGAAAACTGGTTGAGATATTTTTTTTTTTTTCGTAAGAGGAAAATGTACTTCCAAGTAACAAAAAAAAAAACTAACACTATTTCAAACAAATACAAAATTATAATTTTTCCCCATTCAGACGCCCCTAAATACCCATATAAAACGCAAAAAAAAGTAATATATTTTTAATGTAGCCATACAATTACTGATCATTTAATATTAAAAAATTTCAGTGCAAAGTAAGCGTTATTCATACCTAGAGTGCCAACAAACACAGGAGAAAACAATTGGACAATTAGTATATTGTGAAAATCTAATCTCCGGCGCACACTCTTTCTTGTAAGGAGCTCCGGAACTGAATTTTTTCTGACTATCGTTGTACATCTACTCAGTTCTCTATAAGCTACACTGCATTTTTTTTTATATAGATGAAACATTTTGTAACGCCACTGATAGTTTTGTGAAGCCACAAAAGTATTTTTTCATGCGTTTAATGATTGTATAATTGGAATAAAAATGTTATAACCAGTTTATTGTAACGGAAATAACCACTGGTACTAGCACTGAAATATGGTTGAATTATTAATAGCGTCTTATTAAATTAGGGTATTACTAGTGTTAACGGCATGGAGTAAACCTTCTACTGGTCCAGAAAGATGGTTTACATTTTCCACGATTCCACGACAAAAAAAAAATCCTATCCGGCATGTCTCGAACGAGCGTATAGCCTGAGGATGAAAATTTCACCTATATTTTTATAGACCGCCAGAACAACTGCATCACATGGTGCATTTTCCTGAGAGTACGGCGCGTATACGAATCAGTTCGATGGTGAGTTATTTTTCCTACGTAACTGATACTGTAGTATTATAACATTTGTGTAAATTTTTCTTGTAAACTGTGGATGCTAAGCGTTTACGATAAGAGAACTTTAACTCGCCTTCTTGTACGTTTGTCTGTCTAGTACATATTTTGAAACTTGAAACTTTTAGCATAACTCCGAAATGGACGGCACTGCAATATTAACTTGATTTGTCTATGTTTGTGCTTATCTGTTCCGTACAAATTTTCCAATTGATTTTAAACTAACTTCCCGAAGAGCTACGGATGTGAAACTTTAAACGTAGCTCAGAACTGGATGACAATGCAATATTATCTCTATTTCTTGTCGTTATGTTTGTTCTTCTGTTCGGTAAAAATTTTTCTTATTTGAAATCGATTTCAATAATTCACACATAAGACTAAAAATCACAAAAGGTTCTTTAAATAAAAAAATTTAATATACCATGATTTTTTAAATTTACTTAAAAATAGAAAAAAATTCATCATATGAAAATACTTTTACGATTTAAAACTAAAAACTTGGAACTGATACAACATAAGGAGTGTATAAAGTAACTGTCGTTGAGAAAGCTCACACAATAATGCGAGTAAAATTATTAATGAACTATTCATGTATAGATTATCTATTGCATGGTGCCCAAGGTTATTTTAATCTTACAAGTATTTTCATAAAATACATTATTTTATAAATTTTGGGTAAGTTTAAAAAACGTGGCATACTAAAATAGTATTTAAAATGTTAATAACTGCTTAATTTTTATGTTAAAGAACATGGCTGCTGAAGTAAGTTTATACGATAAGATGATGGCCAACCTTTATACTTTCAATTATACTTAACAACGTCCACGGTATCGTAATTTTACTCAAAGTAATTTTCAGAATTTTTTTTCAAAATACTATTGTTAAATTCTAATTTCAAGGGTTCATAACTCGGTTAATATTCAATTGGGTAGAAAATGTCCCATTACTATATCTTCTTTGCTTTTCATGAGGCATCACCTTCTGAAGTTTGGGCGTTTCAATTTCTTTTAAACTAGTAACATAAAATTAGCGATGTGAGTTTAAAATAAACAAGTCAATTTTCCAGTCCCTGTAGTCGTAGCGTGATTAAACATAGTTTTGTCTAAATTGTAGTCAAGAAGAGATTACTTTAAGTAACAGCCAACGAACATGCACGCGGTGTAGTATATTATTTAGTTTACAGAAACTACTGTTCTACACATCCTGTCAGGTAGAAAAAATACAACTCTGTTGTTGATAGAGTTTGCATTTTTATTTAAAAATGAAATCCCTATATCTTCTACTGATAGTAAAATGTATTTACTTTTTTTAATCCAATAGTACTATGAACCATATTTTTCGCAGCATTGCTTTATTTTTAATTACTATTTCTTATTTTAAACGTAATTTCTAAGAAATTTATTATGTAGGCCTATAGTTAAAGGTATTCAGTGAGTCATTAAAATCATATAAGAAACTAACTTTTCTAGATATCAAGCTAAATTTAAATAAGCATTCGCAGAAAGAATTGTCTTAAAACTCAGAGTTAAGTTTCCAGTGTAATACCGCTTTTATACAATGATTAAATGAAAAGAAATGTCTGGCAGACTGTAATTACGGACATTAACAAACTGTATTCATGTTTCAGTCTACGATTATTACTTTTTAAGTCATCATCATTAAAGTTCATGAATCTTTTTTACATCTTAAGCTTGAACAAGCGCGTAGGAAATAAAATCAGTGTAGCGTTCTGTGTGCGATCCGTAACAAGCCCGGAGAATAGGTAAGACACGATGTTTTCAGGACGGCCAGTTCCTCCGAGTTATGGTAATATAAATAGTGTAATAAGCTCGGAGAGGTCTGCTCCCCACCGCATGCGAATAGCCCGCCTTTACTCCGGCAGGGTTGGGGCAGGGAAAGGGGGAGGTATATGAAATGGTATCTCAAAAATACATGTAGCGCACAGTCCGTGCAAAAACGCGAGGACCCTTCACTCGCTGAAACGTTAGGAGGCTTCACTAAGGACAATTGCAATATTATTAGACACACAGTAAGTGTAAATAAATTCTACTATTAGTACAGGAACATATATCCGGCCAATAACTCTATTAGATTATCCTTGAAATTACATTCCCCATGCAAATTGGATGAGGGCTAAATCAAATCTCTAGCATTCATTTAATTTAAATTTAATGGATGCTATGACATTTTTTTACTGTACAGAATTTTATTTTATTTTATTTTTATTTATTTCATAAATTAATTCGGAGCCTTAGGCAAAGGATACTGCAAGGCACAGTACTCGACAGGCTTTCGAAATATTGCATCAAGATTTATAGAATAATATCCACTTAGTAGCGAAATTACGTACACCCCCTTTCGGTGTTGTAATATCCACTAGCTGATTATGCGGAATTATGGATTCATCCTAACATCTCAGTGGCAACGTCAATGTTGAAGTTTTCCTTCTGTATGCGTAACTTCTCCTTGGCTGAGCAGTCGCACTGATCTTACAAAGAAAATCTATAATGGCCACAGCTCACATACGAATGACTGTTAAGCATGATTGCTAGATGTCGCGCTATTTGACAGTGATATTCTCTAGTACGACCAGAAAGCATTACTCATCCTTCTATGAAGAAGCTGTAAATGTATCAATGTACAACAATTTAGTGAACTATTGTGGACATAGGCCATTTCTGTGTGATGTCAGTCACAGCTGTCAGCTGGAAAATACTGTATGTGCTAATAAAAAAACAGCAGAATCTCACCAACAAACAATAGACTAAATAAATACCTTCCTCAACAAAAGGATGTTATGTAAAAAAATTAATGGACTTCAATGTGATATTTTTTCCACGCGGCATAGGATACCCAAGTGACTAACATAACCAGCCTCTGTTGTCTAAAAATATATTTTTTTTATATACTTCAATCAGTGTAAAAACAAAATTGCCCCCATAAAACGATCATGTCTACTAATGCTTTGGTGAATCAGCCAATTGCCAGTAAATCCTATGCATTATCATAAATGCTATTCTGTATGTTATGTGAGAGAGTAGAGGTCTTTTTTCTTCATAGCGCCTAACTAAGACAATTTGGCCTGCATTACGAAAACAGTTGTGGAGAATTGTACACTATAGGCATTACTTACACCTACGTACAATCAAGTTAACGAGAGCTTTGCACAGTTTGCTGAATTTCCCACTTAGTGCACACTGCATTTTGATTACCGAAAGAAATAATCGAAATGAATTATACGACGTGTTTTTTTTTTTCCACAGGTCAGACAAGAAATCAACAAGCACCGTACCAATTTGTAGATTGAACTTTAAATGATCCTTACTAAGAAAATATCATGAACTTATATGAATCACTCCGAGCGAGGTGGTGCAACGGTAAGAAACCAGCCTTACCCCAATAATTAGCAAACGCTTTTAATTCATCCGTAACCTGCCACAAATTAGCAATATCAACATCAGTCATTTTATCATGATAAACACCAAGACCAGTCTGCCACATAGCGTTCACACCCTACCATAGCGTGCTATCCGGTTCACGCAAGTATCTACTAGTCTGTTGTAAGAGCTTGATGTGGAAGGTTGTGCAGCCATCAACGAGCATACTCCTGCACCATTAAGGAACAGAATGTGGTTTTCCAGGAGGATGTACAGGAAGCATTCGAAGTGGTATGCACCAAGAACAGTTTTCAAGAATATTCTAACGTGTGATAATGATGCTGTTAATGAAGATGTCAATCCTGCAGATTTAGTTGTGAAAGTTACTGGTGTAGTAGAGAGAGTATTGTTTTGTATTCATTGATGTATAGGTTTGGTTTTTGAGGTATTACAGCCAAAGTTGGCAGTGGATTGTTGCAGATTTGTTTTTATAGGAAGAGTGGTATTACTAGGAACCCGGTTTCTATTCCAGTCTCAGGCTGTTACGATGTCGGTTTCCCATGGCGTCCCGAAATCGATCCAGGAGAAAGCTCGATGGTTCCTTAACGAAGGTCAGGGTCAAAATTTTTCCTAGTTCCTTTCCTTGTGTCAAGTTGTGTGTCACCGTCTCTAATGATCTTGGGTAGACGTGACGTAGAAGCCAGTATAGGAAATGACCAATCATTACGCTCATTTGTGAGCTGTAAACAGGCGAGTTATGTTATAGAACGTGGTACTGAAAGTGTATGTATGAATGACTTAACCTACACGGGCTAGAACGAAGATGTTAAAAAACCACAAAGCACGGTGTATCGTATGTATTGTATTCGCACCTTAAATGAACAGCTAAGGATGTAATTGAGTATAGTATTAGCGTTGAGGTTTTCCAAAGAGTTGCAACAAGCTGGAAATCCTTTCGTCACGTGTATATTTGAAATTGACACTCTTGATCTCATTTGTTGGAAAACGTTTCATGTTCGTAAGACTGGTGCTGCTCAGGCTTCTCGGAGAAGTGTTTCTGCCTTTCAAGTGATGTATTCGAGGATGGAGGCGAAGTTTGCGATAGGTGAAGAACGTTGTATTTAAATTGCAATATTTCTTAAGTCAACGACACGCAATTAGTAGAGACTGTAGGGAAAGAGTTGATATATTATTCATTTCAGTCGTACAATTAGGAACACCGAGGTTAAGTTTTCCCGTAAACACACATGAGTTAACCAAAATAAAATCTCGTTATGACTATCTAAAGCTAGGCTATCTCGGGCCAATTTATGTTAAATAATAGAATTTTTAAGCCTCACTATCATTACTGACACTTGTCAAGCAGTGAACATTTTTATAAGCAGCTACTTAAATTCACAGAGGTAAGAATTTTTTTAATGTTTACCTCAGAGAGAATTGTGATCGAATATCGTATATAACACCTATATTAACTGAACTATATCAGTACATATACGAACGCTTAATAAGTTTTTCTTCAACCATTCTAGGAAAATAATCATCAGTGTTTTAAGGGCCACTTCAAAACCTGTCAGTTCAGAAGCTGTATGTTGTGCACATGACTTTGGGAGTATGGAGCGTTACAATACCATCGCAAACCCTTAGACTTTTATGGGTTTTGTGATCGTATTGTGAGATTATATTTTATCCTACAATAAGAAAGTTGCTCTTCTTGAAACCAATTGTCGTTTACGTGTACCCAATTGCTTTAAGTCGATTATATAAATGTTTCAGAGAAAGCTTTCATTCCCCCGGGCTGTGAGGTTCTTGCACAAAAGAATTACCGGTACCATGAATATCTCTTTAAATAATTAGTTATGAATATTTCATAACTGAACTACAATAATAATCAGCTAAAAATTTTCAAACATTTCTAGAAACTAAATGTAAAAAAAAACAACACTATTGATAATTTTTTACGTTATTGAGTGGCACCTTAACACAACAGTATATGTTTACGTTGACTGTATTAGGGTTAATCATTAGGAATAAAAATGCATTAGTATGTAATTTTTCATGATCATATTGTACCATCATACATTTATTTCATAAACTAAATCCTTCACTGACAAAAAAAACAGTTCGCACGGTTTTCACATCGGAATTATTATGTAAGAATTAAAACAGTTTTCCAAATACTTATATCCTGCTACTGGAAAAATTTTGTCATGAGTAAAGGCTTGGAATACACAAAAAAATAAATTCCTATACAGCGTTCGAAAGTTATCTTGTATTTTATTATCTTCAAAAGTTCACTATCGGAGTATCTCTCGTGCACTAATTGGAGAAAGCTACTATTTTGGCCAGCTGTTCTCGGTATGTTTCCTTACAATTTTTTATCGTCGCCTGTTTAGGCCACTGCTAGCTCAATTACTCACTGCGAGCTTCTGCACGTCTTTCTCCACTTGAATCGGTTCATTAATAGTCTTTATTCATTATACAAATGTACGAATGTTGAATGTTGCTATTAGTGTTAGTGATAGGCATTTTAAAAGTATAAACATATGTTCGTGGCCTGGAGTGTTATAAACAACTATATTAAATCGTTGCTGTTATTTGGTTTTAAAATTAAACACGGATAATCAATTATTTACTTAACGTAAATGTGTAGGAGATTTAAGATTATAAATAACGGTTCGCAACGTAGAATAGACAAAAAAAACACTTTAAATTCGTAGTTGTTATTTTGGTTTCAGTAATCTACACGTATAATTAATTATTTACCAAACGTAAAGGTTAATTAATTCTGACATCCGTATTTTCCCAACACGCTAGAGTTGTTTCCCATTAGTAATCTATAGTAGCATTTTTTTTTTTTTTTGCCGAAGAGTCCGGAGACTTTGCGTACTCACAGTTGGCAGCGTGACGCGACTATACCCGAGAGGCGGGAACCTTGGTGAAATGTGCTTTGCATATGTAGCAGGGGCAGATGGGTGTGGTAGAGTTTTGGCTGTGTTTATACAACAGCAACCCCCGCATAGCCCCCATTCCATTTTCAAACTCGGGGGCGAGAGATATACAGAGAAAGGGGGTAAAAAAACTGCTGGCTGCGTCAGATTTTTTTTTCCACCTCAAATATTTATGCCGCGCAAGCGTCATATAGGTGGGTAGTTTGCAGCCCCACCTTGCGTTCTCATTTTTAACCTCCACCCTTTCCCCGGTCGTTTCGCGGGGAAAGAAGAGGCGAATCGCACCCCCTTCCTCCTTGTCAGCTATGGTACCCGCATTGCACGCGGGGCTCGAAATTCGTTAATTTGCATATTAGTTGCGGGCGACAGGGCTTCCGCCAGATGAGTTTAATTCGCGTCCGGCATTAACGGCCGAAGCTCCACACAGAATTCTGCGGCAAGGGCGAAGGTCGGGACGTGCTCTGTGGAACGCCCGCCGATATCCGCCCGACGGAATATCGTCCAATACCTACGTGAGATGCTGATTGTGGATTTCTGGACCATTCCAGTCACGTCGCGCACCCCCCGGAGTAATACCGCAGGACAAACACGTTTTTTTTACTAACGCGATCGTGTTTACAGTACGAGTCTTTGCATTCGCTGACTGGCGCCCGGTCGTTATGTGATTTTCGTTGTGGCATACACAACCGGGGAGGGGGGGATGGGATCAGCGCTTTCCAATCGAACACCACTCGCTGAAGGGCAACTTAATGTTTCAGCTGATTGGCCATCACATAAGCGACGACCACCATAGACAAAGAGTGATTCGAGTGCATTTTACATTTTGTAACCGGTTTATTAGGATGGTGGTTTACATTCGAGACGTGGCTCGCTCAAAAACACGTAAATAATAGAACTGCAGTTTTTAAAAAAATTTGAGAAATTACTTTTTTTTATAAAACAAATGAGGTTTCCGAGTCAGTGATCCTTCTGATCTAATCCATACGTAATTTTGTAAAGTTTTGATTTCACGAATTCAGGTACGTTTAAAATTAATTTCCAGAAGAAGTTCTTGTATTATGGTGTACGTAAGACCTCGCACACTCATTTATAACATTAAAATTTGGTACACAGGCCTATTTGTTTACATAGAGATTAAACTCACGGTACCGCGTGCCTCTACATGCATGTTTCTTGCACCGTTTCAGCCATTAAATAAATAAATATCTAATGAGGAGGATACACGAGGGCCAGGGTATCACCCCGAATGCAGATATACAGTAATTACTGGGAGCTCGTATGTAATCTGCGTTCCCCGAAAAATGACATGAAATGAGGCCCTATACGATGGAGAAGCGCCGGAATGAGAGAGGCTGGGGAAACGGGAGATCCCCGAGAAAACCCACCGGCCAGTGACGTCGTCCGGAACGATTCCCACGTGAAAAAATCCGGGGACCGACTCCGCAGGGATTAAAACCCGGATCTACTTGATGGGAAGCGAGTAGTCTGATCAATTATTTTATATACAATTCATTCACTGGTAATGACTTACATCCACACAGAAACACAAGACAAATCTATTTCTTAACTCTAATACGTTACAAAATTTTCACATAATGCTAGAATTTTAACAAATAATGCCCGTAAGGCTATGCTATTTAATTTCTACTGTTTTTGCGATAACAAATTTTTAAGCTTAAACGAGAGCATATATTAAAAATATATCTGGCAGTTTTGTGTAAAATGGTTTTTGCCGCTCAAAGCTAATTTTTTCAAAGCAAGGAATTATACTGTTTTGACTAAAAAGTCAATTTAAAAAAATCGTTAATTACATATTTAGTTAAAACCGTAGTATTTACTGCCTTGAGAAAATCAGTCAACATGGAGAAGACGATTTTCAACAAAATTGCCAGACAGGTTTTTGATACCTGCTCTCGTTTAGGCGTAAAAAATTAATATCGTTAAAAAAAGTAGAAACTACAGAGAGTGACCTTATTATGTGTTTAACATTCCCTTTTAAATCATTTCACACCATTACAATATAAACAAATTCCTGTTGATCGGGCGGTGACATCAAGAAGAGAGAATAGTGTAAAGCACGCAGTAAAAAGCACATCACCGCAAGCTGTCAGACTTGTGGGAATAACCGAAAACGAATATTCACAATATCTGCGTCATGTTAGTCAATCAATCGGATTGGCTTAATGATATCTCCCTACTATATTTACACATGAGTACTCTATGATAAGCTGTGTCTGTATCACTGCAGCATGGGAAGGGATCTGAACTTTCAAGGATGCGTTTTCCTTTCTCATGTATGCTGCTAGTATAATGTCAAAGAATAACTCGTAAGCGACTGTTCGCAGATATGACGGAAAGTTTAGATTGGACAGTTCCCGCCACAGTGTACCCAATTCACGTTGAATTACGGCACTCGTGTAGGATTTTATTATTTTGTTTCGTCGCAGTGCTTTGTTCACGCGACTGGCTGTAACATGTTCTTCTTCTGGAAGTTCTTGAACGAACGTCAACACTTCACGGTATGACTTTCTGAAAAGCGGAGATAACTGCCAATATTGTTAAGCAATTTGTTTTGTAGTGTTTTCACAATTTCACCTTCACATTTTACTTATATTATTTCATTGGCAATGTATAAAGTTGCAGTTTAGTCTTCTATATGTATAATACCCAGGCCATCGACGCTCTTAGGAAAATACATTTGCTCCCGAGAAACTCGGAACATATGTGGCCTCCGTATGAATCCCTCAGCGTACGTAGTAATTCTCGCCTGTAAACTTTGTATAATGGGAATAATCGGGCTGAATATCATAGTTTGGATAACACAAAAACATTCACAGCCTACATCCTCTGAGTTTAATTTTTTCGTTTGTTATTAACATCCACCATGCAGCCCCGACTTTTCGTTATTGCATTTTTTTTTCCATTTCACCTGCATCGTAAGCGAGATACTCTGCAGAAGTGTACACGGAGAACTTTGATCTGTTCGACTTCACGGGAATTTGTCAAGTCGCTCTTCTCCCTCTCCTCACAATAGAACACGAAAAGCAGACTTTGTGAAGATTGAGTCTCATAACTGATAGCACCAGACAATTTGTGGCACATTCTTGAATTGTCTCAATATCCTGTTTCGCGTGCACAAGACACATCACATCGTCAGAGTAAGCGGTCGACAATAAGCCATCTTGCATTGGTTTTGAAGCCTGTAACTTTTGATATAACTGTCTAAAAAATGTTTCGAGTCCATTGGTAAATAACGATATCGACAATGGATATCCCTGTCGAACAGAGCTGTTGATTTCTACAGGTGCAGTGCAGAACCCGAATATTTCATACGCATAATCGCTCCGCTGAATGTCTCATAGATAGAGCCCAACGATTTTTCGCGAAAATAATTCTGCAACAGTTTGTTTCAGTGTCTGATGTACACACATGAAAGTCTGCTTCATGTTTATTGGCAGAATATATTATTGCACAGACGTGGCTCATTTGACTGTGCCAACACTGCGACACCACATGTCTGTGATTTGCGGGTAGAACCATAAACGCTGAGAGTTAAAAACAGCCAATCACTGACCATGAAGTAGGTCTGCATATGTGCACATACAGCACTGAAACAAACTGTTGCAGAATTCTTTTCGCGAAAAATCGTGGGCTCTAGTTATACTTATCCAGTTAGTGCTTTCGTTAGGGTAACACATAGGTATGCTGCACCGCCGCTTAGACTATATGCATGACTAATTCTATCGAAGGCCGTATCGAACTCTAAGTACATAACTCCTATAGTTACTTTATTAACGTTTGCCAAAGCCGGTTAGTCCGTATTACACTGTGGTTTGGAATCAAGTTTTGTCCCGGCACTGTACACGTTTGTCAAGGTGTTTTTTAATACTACCCATGACAGCTCGAAGTCGTGTACTGACTAACCTCATTACAAATAATAGTTCGTCGTCAGTAACGATATAAGTCGATAGTCTGTAATATCAGTTGGGGAGCGTGTTTTTGGGTATCAAAACTATGAGCCCTTCTTACATTGACGGGGTTAACTCATGCTTTCCCAACACCCCTCGTACTGTATCACTGTTCCAAAATTGTGTATTCAATTCACAACTAAATACATCCTGTTCTGCCGACTAATTTATAGGTATATTTTTTAATGTTGCGGCAATTTCCACGTTGGTATTGGTGACTTTAGTCGTCGTTGCTGCTCGTGACAGAGTTTTGCAGAATAGGCCTACTGCAAAGTAAATGGCAGTATTCACTCCCTCTATTACAAATAATCAATAGTGATCACCGGCAGACACTGGGACCACTTTCTACGAAAGATTTCTTTATTACTCTCCCGCACATATAGGCTGTGATCCAAATAATTCACTCTCTCACTTGTACCTGTACTCGCTCCCACAATGCCTTGCGTGTATGTTTTATTCGTACTCTTCATTTGAAACGCCACCACACTCCTTGAATCCTCCCAAACGTAAATGAACAGTGGCCCCAAAGTGAGTATGCATCTAGCATGCATCCACACATACTCGGTACACATACTCGCACTCGTACTCGGCCATTTGGAACAACACTCTCTGACGTCACTTCCCAGCGCGAGTACGCGAGCATGCATATTTACCTATTTGGAACACAACCAAAGTAGACCCGGCCGACTGTGCGCTGTAACAAACGAGTGGTGGGATTCAGAAACGTGAACGATATTTGTAACGTCCTCTAGATAAAATATGTCTACAATGTTCAGCAACTGTGCATTAATCATATGCCGGCCCCTCGTGGTCAACATAGTCGACGATACAGCTTAAGTCACCAACCAAAACCTTTTTTGCCCCAGTGTAAACATGGCGTAGATTAATTTTTATAAAATAAATACAGCGCACGCCTTGACATTGGAAACAGGTGAGATGTATATATTAAAACTCTCGTTTTACAGTAAGAGCAAACTTTAAATAAGAAAAAATTATTTTATTAGGCCTTCTCCAGGAAAAAAATCATCTGAATAATGTGTGTGGTCGTCGCAATATGCAAGCTTACAACGGAAGTGCCTTGACAGTTTTCGTGACTTCACGCTGCTCACGAAGTTTTAAGATACATTCCAGCACGCTTTCTGCTACAAGTAATCTCTAAATTCGCAGAAAAATTTATACATGCATGTAAATTTTCGAGAGGAACATATGGAAGAAATATCCTTCCGAGAGTGGTATTTTTATTAAAACCGTTTACAAGTGTTTCTTACGTGGTAACTATTCATCAATATATGATGTATTATTTTTGTGTTAATACAGTAACACAACCTTTGTGTGTGCATGTATGTGAACATACTTAAACATATAGGTATCCTCAAACACAGCAAACGTCTGTCAAAGTTACAGTCTATATGTGAAAAGTCTGTAAATGCAGTGAAGTGCCAAGGAATTTGGTTTATCCACGCGTCAAGTTTAGAACCACCACTGGATTTCATTGGTAGTTTCTTCACGACTTCTAAGCGTGTGTAAATCTTCAAGCAGTCAAAACAGTACACTCAAATTCTAATAATATGCATGTAACTTTACAAAAACAATAATTGACAACGCAGATCTACAAGTAAACTTTTGTAGAAGTAAATAAATTTTTGCTTGAAAAAAAGTGTATATTTGTTTTTAATAACATTACAAGATACATAGTCTTGCATTTGAAATTTCTTTTAAAGATTTTCCAGCAAAGTAATGTTCCAAAACCGAATTGTATATTTTATTTTGCTGAACAAAAATACCAAATTAATTTTTTTTCGGATTTAAAAAAAATTTGCAAGTATTTATTCGGTGTTACAAATTATAAACATTCCTCTTCCACACAATTTAATTTGTGCATTTTTTTACAATTTTCGTATTTTTGGTAACGGTTTTTAATTAGCTCTGCATAGCGTACAGTCAGGAACAATGCTCCACCGGCAGCCAATCTACTTCTATCTTAAAGAGTTAGTGGACCGGGCGAGTGAGCCATGCTGCAGTGTGGGACGGATAGTAATGTTTTCTTGTACAACTATTAAAGTGTTTCCAATGAGTTTATCTACGAAAATAACACCCACTTTAAACTGTGTTCCTTTGATTTTAAATACACCGTCCGGTAATTAAAAACATGATTTGCAAGTTCCTCAAAAGTGCTTAAAAAATGATTTTTTCACGATGGTGTAGCTGAGGAAATATCAACCGTTATCGCAAAACCAAATCATAGAAACCTGCATTGGACTTTACCACATAATTTCCACAAATAAAATAACAGGGTCATCACTTGAAGTCCTGTTGAAAAACTGTTTCTACGAAAACACTATGCGCTTGTTTAGTCCTTCACGCCTAGATACGGTGTTTATTCGACTTGTCACTTTCCCAATTTCCGTGACTCAAACGGAAAAAAATAAAAGTTGTGCCAACTAACTCTTAAGGATATTTAAGTGCGATAGATTAAGTCATAATTTTATATTTTTATGAAATCGTGTTAGTTTTGTAGACGATGCTGGTGAGTGGAGTTTACTCTAACGAAACGATTTTAGCTCTCATAGTTTTCTCACAAAGGTGCATCAAAGTCAAAATTTGCATGTTAAACTGCCATGCAAATCGTGAAAACCAACTGACTTACTTGAAATAACCCACAGTGAAGTAATATGCCATGGGCTATGTAACAAAAATTATTAAAACTTCCAAAAAACTATTTTTGTTTTTTAATTGAATTTTCAACTTTTTTCTTGTACTTTTGCTGTTTTTTATATTACCATGTGGGTTTCTAAATACTTTATTACGTAGCTCATGGGATGTTTGTTAGCCGTAAATTATTTCAATTAAGTAAGTTAATTGGTTTTAACTATTTGCATGGCAGCGTAACAAGCAAAGTTTGACTTTGACGCGACGTTTTGAGAAAACTATGAGAGCTGAAATTATTTCGTTAGAGTAAACTCTACTCTCCAGTATCGTCTACAAAACTAACACTATTTCATAAAAATATAAAATTGTGATTTTATCTCACAAGAACACCCTTAAGGAGTACGGAACTTTCACACTTGCCACTGCTGACGGCACATGGCTGAGATGGACGATAAGTCATGGATTCCATGTAAAGATCTGCTGAAACAGCACTCCACAGTCACATGGTCCAACTTGCTCGTTATGCACTGAGGGTCATGTACTTTGAAACGCTGTGCAGAAACGGTGCATTTTCAGACCTATCTTCGTATAATATTTTTGTTTCTCCAGACGTGAGGATTGTTCCCTCAAAGTATTAACTGGCCGTACGTATAGGCGGTTCGGGATAAAGTGAACACTCAAAAAAGTCCTGGTAAAGTTCTATTTTCTGCCAGTTCGTAATTTGCCGCACGTAACGCCTAGCGATGGGAAATGTTTACGAGGCCGTTCCAGTGTTTCAGGCGCACGTATGCAACCCGCATCAACTCTATATAAATCAAGACTATCATTATTATCTTCGCGTTTCATCAAAGACACAGTTGTCCTTATTTTTCGCTGCGTTCTGAAAAATCTAGTATATCAAACGGTTACATTATTAACATGATACAAAAAAAACGTTTTGTAAAATGCATAGTCAAACTATCTTTACACTTAACTTCTGCGAACGCAGCGAAAATAAGAACGACTGTGTCTTTGATAAAACGCGAAGATAATGTTGATGTGTGTGATATTCTTATTGCTATAGCGATAGTAAGATTAGCCTTGAGTTATGTGGGATTAATGCAGGTTGCATACATGCGCCTGAAACGCTGGAATGGCATATTAACCTCTTTGGACATGTCTCTTGATGCTTGAACGTGTAAGATAAATTTTGCAGTTTGCCGGTATTTATATAGTTTGATAAAAGAAAGTTTATAAATTATATAAAATACAAATATGTCGATTTCTGGTGATTTTGTTTCAGTATTTAAATAGGGAAAAAAAACGGAACTATATTGTGTAACTTCGCTACCAACCATACAAACAGTAAGGTAACCATAGTTAAGAGGTTGCGTCACCTGGTGATGAATAGCCGGCAGTATTTCTTTATAGACACATTACAATTTACTATTAGGTGCTTATTAACGGATTAAATCGGTACTGGGAGTTATTTAGTGTTTATTAATTGATGAGAGAGAAAACTTTATATCTTAAAGTTTAAATTAGCTTAATTTGCCTATTTCTTAGTAACGCTTCAATTTTTCAGTACGATGTGCGTAATGAAAGGTAAAGCAATTAGCTATGTCCCTGTTGAAATATTTTCAGTTAAATCTTGTCAAATTTTTAATCAGGAAGGAATTAAGAAAAATTCACCATAAAAAGTGATAGAGGCTCTTAATGTTGAATTATACGCAGTAACAGCTAGCAAACGGGTATATGCAGTTCGCGATAAATTGAGCACTCGAAAAAGCCCTGCTAAAATTCTATTTTCAGACCAATTCGTATCTTTCCGCGTGTAATGGCTAACGACGGGAAACGTCTAACCTCTATGGACACGTCACTTGATGTTTGCATGTGTAAGATAAATTGTACAGATGTAGGTACCTATGTAAATCGTTAAAAAAAAAAAGTTTATTAATTTATTGTATAAAATACGATTATGTCTGTTTCGGTTGATTTCGTTTCAGGATCGTTGCATTTAAATAAGAAAATACACGGAACTATATTACGTAATTTCTCTGTCAACCATACAAGCAGTAAGGGAACTGCAGTTTATGTTAAATTACATGCGGTAACAGCTACTGATATTTTTCTAAGGTTAAATGAATAGTGTTCACTTTATCCCAAACGACCTATAGTGATAATTCTGAAGGTAAAATTTTTAGTATTCACCTTATCCAGAACAACCTATAGTGATATTTCTGAAGGTTAAATTATTGGTGTTCACTTTATCCCGAACGACCTATAGTGATATTTCTGAAGGTTAAATTTTTATTGTTCACTTTATACCGAACGACCTATATTGATATTTCTTAAGGTTAAATTATTGGTGTTCACTTTATCCCGAACGACCTACAGTGATATTTCTGAAGGTTAAATTTTTAGTATTCACTTTATCCCGAATACCTATAGTAATATTTCTGAAGGATAAATTTTTAGTGCTCACTTTATCCCGAACGACGTATAGTGATATTTTTGAAGGTTAAATTATTAGCGCACACTTTATCCCGAACGACCTATAACAAACCAAAGTGTTTTTTGGATAAATACCATTTCTAACGAATGTCGCTGAGTCACAGAAAACTCATAGTTACATAAAAGGACTGAGTACGAGAAAATGAACAACAAATAGCGAAGAAACCAACCAAGGAATCCAGAAATGGCTGCAGTCTACAAACATGCAAGTAATTCCAAAATAGGAATAAATTCGACATAAAATGAAAATCGAACAGAAAAACGGAAAAGGAAAGCCAAAACAGACACTGAACAAACAAGGTGCACTGCCTGTGTTATAGTCGTTGTATTGTCTTATCTACTGATATTTCTTTCGCTGTGTTCATTTGTGTTACCCTCGTTGTTTATTTCTATCATTGTCGCCAGTTTCATGCATCTTGTTTGGTTGGTCCTTGTCTGTTGCTCATTTCCTTGTGCTTAGTTATTTTATTTGTATGTTTTCTACGAAAATATTCGCTAAAAATAGCGAGCATGGTGAATATCCAACAAAACGCTTCAGGTTGTCACACAACCCCATTGGAAACATAATTCAAAGATAACGTATTATATATAAGCACCTTATTCCAGATGAATACTTGCCAAGGAGCTGTGATTCGTTAATAAATCCACGTTACCGACAAAAACTGTGATTTGGGTTGACTGCAAAGATTTATTAGATTTTCTTATAACGAAATTCTACGTAACTTTACAAACAAATGAGGGAACTTGTGGCACGCTAATAAATGTTTATAAATGCGCAAAGAAATATTTCACAATTTTTAAAATCTGTGTTTGACGACTCAATTAAGCAAACCATTTTCTTGTTACTTTCTGACATCTAACTAAACTACACGCTGTTATGCGTTCGACTGTATTTGGCCATTGGCCGTAAAATTAGCTACCTTTCATTGACGGGTCCATCGGTCGTCAAGCTCCTAGTACATAATGATGACGTCAGTTGTCCGAAGTGTCACCGATCATTTAGCAATAACATGACTGAAATAAATAATCAGCCGCTTTCCTCCATTCCAATCTACATCACGTAGTGAAATATTTAAGTAGTAAGTTGTAATGTTTAACCGAGTAGAGCAAAGCTGCAGTATAAAGAATACGTACATGGTTTAACCTAACCGCAAACGTTAACGTTAATCTCTTTTAACGTTTTAACTACTTAAATAGTACATAACATCCAGTAACGTAAAATAATTAAAACGCAGATATCTTTAAGACAAGTGAAAACTTCATTATTTGAACCACTTCTGTGTAAAACCCAAAATTCATAAAATAATAGTAATGTTGTACGTAATAATGTGACGTGATTAGAAACACGAAGCTTTTATTTTTTTGTGGTTGAATTTGATTAAAATTATCTTATCTTCGACATTATAAACTAATGGACAGAGAATGTATAACAAAACTGTAGCATTTAATAATTACAATTGAAGTGCGAATAATAAGCAACATTTAAAATTAAAAGTGTAGAAATAACATTACTAATTGGAATCGAACTAGAACATTGCGTAACACAAAATGTTCTAGAAAAAAAATCTGAAATGCTGTGAACGTTTTATCTTACGACGTCATCAGAAAAAGTACTAGACAAGAAATGTGTTGTTGAAGTAACAAAATTTAGACAGTAATGAAAAGAGAACGTCTTGATAATTTCTCGATAACGTTTGCGCTGTGAACCACCTTCTGCTGAAGGCTGTACCGCCCAACCTTTCTCCTCAGACTGTACAAACTCATTCTCCACACTTGCAACAAAACTTAATACACCCGGGAATATTCTTAATTTTCTCTCGTTCTTGTACTTTTCCCTTTCGCCCTGCAGTTTCGTCCTTTTTGTTCTTCCCTCCCCTGCTTCCGTCGACGGTGCCCGGGAGAAACTTTTTTCTTCTCCTCGATCTGCCCGGCGCGCACACGTACGAGTTACATGACCAGGGGGTGGAGAAGGAAAGCGGAGGGTAGTTGGGGGTCGACCGGGGGTGAAGGTGAGAAAGGAGAGAGGAGGAAGCTTGGAGTAATATAATGTCTGCAGTTCTCAACACCCCTTCGCTTTTTCCCGATCCGACCTCCCGCACTTTCGACAATCCTACTCGCCCCAGCAGCGCCAGCCCCAGCCACCTCCCCCTCTCCCAGCAAACCATTTCCCATCTACCGACGCAAGTTCGGGGCAGACCTGGCTGGAATCGGCCCGGAGAGGGTTTTCTCTCCCGGAGTCTGAGGCACAGACACGGCCGTATGACGAAGGGGGGAGGGGGGAGGAAGAGAGCGAAGCCTTTATCAGATTATCGTCCCGGGGCTTTTTATCAAACACTCTCTCGGAATCCCGATGAAAGCTTTCGAGCGAACTGAAGAAGTATATCGCACATTAAGGGCCTTGCTAGAAAAAAAAAGAATAGGTGGAACAAAAAAAAATAGAAAAGCACAAAGAAACGTAAGATGATAATACGGTTATACCTTTCTACTATTAATCATAATATTTGCAGAAGTTTTAGTTCTTTCCACAAAAGTTGTCCTATTTAATTGGCATCGTTAACGGTTGCTTCCATTCCTGATTTCTGTTTCAATTAAACTAAATTAACAATCATTAATAAGCACGAACACCCACCCTCTGCCCCCCTACATTTACTGTTTTCCGCTAAAAGACCAGATATGTACAGATTTGCTTTTTTCTATGTTAACTTTTCAAAGTAGCACACAATGTCTTTAAATTCTTAAAATTTAATCTTAATTTTCGTCACATATTTTTTTTCTCGGGTCTTGGATTGGATTACATTCTGTGTGATACTCCACAGTTCCATTTACCGTATGCATCACATTGTAAAATAAAAATTCTTAAGAGGGCGTAGTTGATAAAATTGCGCTGAATTCTTCAATTGAGATCTACAATTTTTGAAATTCAGTATGGAAAAACTACAAAACAGCAATCCTTGATGATAATACTAGCCAACTTTATGAGCAAAATTTGCCCCGAATGATGTAATTGTTAAGTGTGACCTTTTGCGACGCAGTTGAATATACGATATTTCGGCGTCAGAGATTGTTCTACAGATATACGTTAATCGAGAAAAATGTTTGCTCAGAAAGCTGGCAAAACCTATTGTCTAGGATTGATGTCTTTTTATTTTTGTAAATTGGCTTCGAGAAATTTACAATTCTGAGCTGATGATTTCAGCGCTGAATTATATACAATGCACTCTTAAGGCTCGGCATCAAGGCCATATTGAATTATTTTATTTTTCGCTCTTATGAAATTCTGAGAATAAAAATGTGAAATTCCTTATTATAATATTAATGCTATTTACCTTGCGCTGCAATAAAAGCACCGCAGTTGAACTTATAACGTATATTTAAGCCGCAATTAGTCTAGCAAATTAAGAATATAAAAAATGTCTCGACTAATTACGACTTAAATATACGTTAAATGTTCAACTGCTGTGCTTTCATTGTAGCGCAAGGGAAATAGAATTGATATTATAGCAACAAATTTCACATTTTTCTTTTCAGAACTTCATAAGAGCGAAAAATAAAATAATTCAATACGACGACTGATTCCGAGCCTTAAAACAGCCGGCAAAGTTTTTAACCCATACATGCTAAGGGACGCTTGCCGTGCTTCATCTTGTAAACAGAGGAAATGTTGAGAATTGTTAGTATAATTCATTTATTTATTTCGTCTTTCATTTTCTTGGCGAAGTTAAGGCTAAAATGCCTTCTCTTACACTTTACCAAATTTCAAACAAATATCACATGCACAAAGTAGCAATAAAATGAGTTGAAATGTAACTAGAATCAATACAAATAGTAACTAAGTATATAAAATTGACGTGGTTAAAACAAAATAAGCTGACAGCTGCGGCAAAACTTGAATGAAAACTAGCCTAAACACTGGAACATACTTGCAGCTTACAGCATACATTATCCATAAGTTATTTAACAAACAAGAATGAGATAAATAATACAAATAACTTGTGAAGTTAAGTACATTAGGAGTTTACAAATCTGAGACAATACCACTAGATTCAATAATAAAATATCTTACTTTAAAATTGATTCAATAAAATCCAGACAGAACTGTATACATAATTATAGAACATGTTACGTAATGTAGTAACGAATAAGTTAAGGCCTTATTAATATGTGGGTGATTCGAATTGATGGAATCAACGGCGAATTGTCTTGACATGCTTAGTTGTATTGCGCTTGAATGTGATTAGTGTTGCCGAGTTCCTGATAGTCTGATAACTTCGTGTATCCACGAATGTTTCCTAAAATTGTATAGGAACGTGATAGGGATGCAATTGTACTAAACCGACTTCCTTACACTCCTTTAGGTTACACCTGTCTAGTAAATGTACAAATAAATGTTAAAGTGCATAAATAAAAGTTATCTATACGTACATAAAAAGACAGCTGTAGCAAGTCACATGCCATATGTTTGTACTAACATCACTCTGTGGTACGCCATATTAATTTTTTTCAAATTATTTTCTACTTTTGTGAAATTTTATTTATTTTGACAGATTCTTTACACATGTGCGTGATCTGATCCCTAAAGTAATCTGTCTGTCCACTAAACTAACATTTCCCAGGGACAGAATCACGTACCTACGCATGCACAACAGGATAATTAGAATTCAAAATGCTAACAAAAAATTAGGATTTACTTGTTTTTATATTCTTCTAGCAGTTTTTAGGATCTGCACTATTTGAAGTACTGAACTTTCAAAAAATAAGAAAATTTCAGTGACAAACGTTCTTGTGACATGGATACAATGTATCTTAGCAGAAGTTTTAAGAAAGATTTTTAAAATTTATTTTAGTAATCGAAAAAATTATATTTTCAGAACTATTTCGCTTTAATCAAAATTGTCCTGAAAATTCACATTTTATGATTAATGCACACTTGTGAAACATTTATTGAATAATATCCCTGCACTACCAGTAATGCCAAATAGCTAACAATTAAAGACACGTGGTATATTTCCCACTCGTAGCATTAGCAAATCGCAGAATGTATTCTTGTACAGGGAAATATACAGGCAATAACGTACCGATATAATTTTCACGGAACTTGTAGCTGTCACAAGAAAATTTCCAGTTGGCCCGGCAAGGCAAGCGCAAAATGTTCGAAATAAATACACGAGTCGTTTCGAGATATTTGCCTTCGTCCTTCCTGCCAACTGTTCTCTCGTCTTGAAAACTCCATTATGAAAGAGAGACGAGAGATTTTCCTCTTGCGAACAGCGTGCACTTCGCACTCTTTATATACTCTCGGGCGGAAAGGGGTAGGGTGAGAGATTTAATCGTGGCGCGAAGGCTGACATCTACACTTCCAAGTTCTCTGAGAAATCTAGAAATTGGAAAGGAGACGTGAAGAAGAGGAAATAAGGATTGCAGAGCTTGACGAGGAAACGCTTAGATTCCAGAGACGAGAATTCTCTGGATTTCATTTTCAAGCGTGAGTAATTTGAATGGTCCCCATGAAGAAGGGCGGGTATGTCTTCATGATAATTTTTTTGTGAATGAAATTTTCAAGAAGGGCTTATGGGGCAGAAATTGGGTAGTGAAATTCAAGTATGTAACAGATGTAAGCCTGAGATAAAGTTAAATCGAAATATAAAAGTTTGATTTTCAAACGCTACTGATGTGCAACAAATTTCACCAATTTGTTTTTTTAGGCACGAAAGTATTAGGAAATTATTGAAATAAATGTGAAGAATAATCAAAGCAATAAGCATAAAAGAAAAAACTGGATTTCTTTGAATCGAGATATAGAGTGCATTTACATATATAAATGTTTATAATCATTCGTTTAACTTTCACGAAGAAAAGATGGTCGTGCATGCCTATCTCAAATGACTATGTAATGATATACAAATTTTGTTACAGAGAAACTGACATGATAATAATCTAATATCTATTCCTCAATTAATCAACAAAATGCCTACTATAAATGGCATACATAATTTGAGAACTTCCATACTAGAAGAAGTATTTCATATAAAACCGTAAAAATTTACTTTTAATATTACAAGTGTGTCAGACCTTAGTATTTCTGCGAAGCTAACTGCTCCTGTAAACGCCATGTTTAAAAATTGCAGAAAAAAAATCGACAAGTAGAGATATTCACAAAAGATGTGCTTGTTGAATTATTGTATAAAAATATAAATTTTTGACGTAGACATCGAAGAAATTACCATGTCAAATTTTGGACCAAAAACCAGGCGTGCTACTAGCTGTGCTCTAATCTTACCTCTTCACAATGGCTTCTTGCCCAAAGATAAATATTTCCATTTCTGACTTCAGTTTAAGTAACAAGAACTAGTATTATTAAAGTGTTTGATAGTGCTGTTCATGTAGATCCCAACATGCAGCATGCCTGGAAATTTCCAGAAGAATATTCTCACGTGAGTTGCGTGGACACAATAACGTTGTGTTTTTTTTTTCTTCGTGAGACTTCCGTTTCCTCCGTCCGTCGCCATTCCATCGCGTATCGCCTCGCTCGCCTCTTACATCCTCGATCCTGTCGTGATCGAAATGTTTGTACCTGGAATAGGACAGTAGTCTATGTCTGGTTCCGTAATGCGTAAGCAAGAAAATACGACTTAAGAAAATAAAAAAAAGGTGTTCCATAAACGGGGAAAATCATAATTTTATATTTGTACGAAACAGTGTTAGTTTTGTGGCATTACTTGTAGTACATTATCTAGGCACAAAAAAAAATTATCTCAACCAGTTTTCCCCACAATGACATTTCAATGTCCAAATTTGCATGTTTTTATTTCATACACTCCCGTCCACCTCCCAAACCAATCAACATTATAAAACTAAATAATTCACAGTAAAATTACATGACACTGGCTAAGGCTTCATGTATAAAAATACCCATTCTAGCAATGTTTAGTTTTTTTTTTTTTAATTTTTAAAATTTGGAAATTATTGCTTTTTAAATTTTTTAAATGCCAGAATATTTTGTATTGTGTTTTTATACACTTCAAGCCATAGCCCATGACATGTACTTTTACTGCAAATTATTTCGTTTAATCATGTTGATTGGTTTTCGAGGGGTGTATGAACTAATAACATGCAAATTTTAACTTTGAAATGCCGTTATAAGAAAACTGGCTAGGCTAATTTTTTTTTTTTTTTTTTTTGCTAAGAGGATAATGTAACGTCTACAAAACTAACACTGTTTCATACATATATACAAAATATGATTTATTTTTCCTTCTGTAACGCCCTTAAGGGCGCCACCTACAGCACGTGCCACATAAGTTGGCGCGTAGCAGCTGCTGAGAATAGGGTGACATTCCCGGACTTCGAATATCGGGCCATGGCAAAAGCATATAGTGAAACCCGGGATGAATACACTGACCCCTAATACAGTAAAGGCATTCGACTAAGAAACAATGGTATATTATATGCAAGAGACACCTCCCTCCTCTCGCTATCCGCCAACTTATGTGATGCGCGCGGTACATTGGGAGGTTTCGCGCGTTAAGAGGCTCTAAAGGGACAGAGCTATAAAGGCCTTGAAGAACGCATCAAATGTCACATAGCCACAACTAACCAAGCGATTCTCGCTGATCCAACTTTACTATCTGAACTTCGCATGCATCCAGTTAATACACTTTGAAGCACGGCAGTCTGAAAATGCCTCTTTATCTATGTTAAAGTTCTACGAAACTGTAATTTTAATAAGCATGGTGTCTTAACGGTATAATTCTGTACGTGTCCGAAATGTGTTTTCTTTTCGTATATTGGCGCAATGGGCACATGTAGAATAGTTTCGCGTAGAAACATATTTTCCCGCAAATCACAACGCATTTCAAGATCGCGGCAGACGACGACCTCAAGTGTGTTCAAGTGCGATAAAATCATATTTATAATATTTTATGAAATATTGTTAGTTTTCTAGACGATACTTGAGAGTACATTTATCTCTTACGAAACAATTTTTGCACTCATAGTTTTCTCATAAAGTGGTGTCAAAGTCAAAATTTTCTTGTTACGCTGCCGTGAAAATAGTGAATACCAACTCACCTACTTAAACATAATAATTCACTGTGAACTGACATCCCATGAGCTATGCAATAAATCATTTATAAATGCCACAACGTAATATTTTGAAAAATAAAAAAAAAAACTGGAAAAGTTCAGAAAAAGTTTGAAATTCAACTATTTTTTCAAAATACAAAACCAGTTCACGGGATTTCTTCAAATGTTTTATTACGTAGCCCATTGTTTGTTGTTTCACTGTGAATTATTTCACGTACGTAAGTCAATTGGTTTTCGCTATTTGCATCGCAGCAGAACATGCAAGTTCTGAATTTGACGCAACGTTATGAGAAAACTACACCAGCTAAAATTGTTACGTAAGACGAAACTGTACTCACATGTATCGTCTACAAAACTAACAATATTTCATGTAAATATAAAATTATGACTTCACTGCACTTGAACACCGTTAACAATTGACTGAATGCGCGTTTGTACGCGGACAAAATATTTTGCCACAGACAATTTTTTTCCCTTGTGTTTCATTAGTTACCGCCCACACGTAACCTCATGTTGCAAACGGTCGGTCATTCCAGGTTGTAGAGGCGACGCAAGGCCTCCCAATCACAGTCGCTGAAAGATTGGTAACACAGCCACATAAAGTCTGTGTTTAATGCGGGTCCGCTCAATGTCCTCGCGTCTCAAACCGAGCTCGCTTTTATGGGCCATCAAGTCTTATCACCAAGGGTCACGAAGCAATTTGCAGCCCATTTTCACTCGATCCTCGGGAATGCTAAAGCAGGCTTCGTTTCTCGCGGGGGAGTATAAAAAAACGGTCGAGTAAACCGTCGTGTGAATTCGCAGCAACGTCCGGAGTTAGAAGCATAGGGGTGTAGAGTCGAGTTCCGTTTGGCTTACGATGCACGTCTCCTTTGTTTGAAGCATCTGCGGAGTGTCAATGTTTTCAGGCAAACAGTGACGTAGCCAGAAGTTTCTTAAAGTGAGGGGGTGATACACACGTGTGATAAAATACCAGGGGGGGGGGGGGCGAGAGAAGGTGTTTGCTTACCAAAGTTAATTTGACTTGTACAAATGAAGATATTTCTCTTGCTATCAATTAAACACTTTTATTAAGTGGAAATTGTAAAATAAATGCGATATATCATACAATGCATTAGTATATTAGCTGAAAATAATACTTGCCACCTGGTTCAAGGGGGGTAAAGTTATGACCCATGTCTCCCGTCCCCAACCTCCCTTTCCCTTCGCCACTGCAGGTAAATACGATCCTTTATGTGTAGTTTGCGTTGCTTATTTTGGATTGTAAGCGGCCGTCAGATGGAAAACGAGTAGCTCAAGAGCGCCGCATACCTCACGCTTCAAATGTGTCGCAGTGTGTTCGTAAACAAGCTTTTTTCTGTACGAAACTATTCCATGCGTTCCCAATGTGCAAACTTACAAAAATAAAACACGCTTCCGACAAGGTCGGAACCTCATTGTTAAGACACCATGCTCATTAAACACATTGTTTCTAGGCCCTCCAACATAGCTAAAACGGCCTTTTCAAACTGCCGTACTTTAAAATGTACTAACCGTATGTATGTGAAACTCAGATTGCGACGTGCACTGCCCGTTTCCACCGCCCTTTCATTCCGTTACTGCTCCATACCCACCTCGTGTCACCCCTCACCAGCGCTGAAGACCTCGATGTTAAGCGCTGACCAGAATCTCTCACTCGCGACGTGCACTGTCCAAGCTTTCCGGGGAATCTTGCACGCTAGTTCAGCGCTTGGATGGTTGAGGCGAGGTGGCATTTTATGAGCGCTTCCAGGTCGCCCTTATGTCTCCATAATTTCTGAACATCTAACGCGCAGGTAGGCGGCGGCCTTAAATGTAAAATCCCTAGAACTGGAATGTTACTCGTCTACTACAATGACAGTTTTCGTTAGGGAAAATGCTGAAACTAAAAATAAAAATTTTAAAATTCAATATTTTTTAAATGCGAATAATTTTAATCCTTTATTTTATGATCATGACATTGTAGCCTGCAATGCCTTTATCCACTGTGATTTTTTGAGTTTGATATATCAGTTGGTTTTAGTGTAGTCGTTAAAACGGAAACATGCAAAATATGACTTTAACAAGCCATTACGCTAAAACTATGAGAGATAAAAAAATTTCATACGAGCCAAATTTAGTCTCATTTTGTGTCTAAAATAAGAAAAAATATATATGGTACAAATAAAAAATAAAGAAATGGTGATGGAAATTGCAGTTGACCGCGCCCTTAATGATTTCGTCTGCCTAGGGATATTCAGCATGTGTATCTAGCGTTGCCATATATACAAGGAACTGGAATCACAGTCTCGTTCTAGTGGGACATGTTGAAGTAAGAATGTTTTACGGCCCTTTAACAATGAGGTCTTAAGAACCGATGAGGGTGAAGTGAGGTGGGGTGACAACACAACAGCCATGCCCTAGCCAGGATTGGAACCCAGGACCTCTCGCACCGTAGACTGTCTAACCGACTGCGCTACGGAGACCGGCAGCAGCGTACATGTTATAATTGAATTATCAACTTTTAGAACATTTTCAAATGCGATATGTAAAAAAATATATAAAGTTAAATTTTGTTCTGCCTATAGGGTGGTATGTCTTTAGTACACCTTTTAATCATTCAAACAGGCTAATTAATTATAATAAGTATAAAGCTACATATTAATATATTCAGACTTATATGCCTACCTACTAAAAGCTGCAAGAAAAGCATAAGTCTCAATCAGCAATAAATATACTTCGCACTTCTAGAACATTAGGGGCACAACTAAAAAAATACAGTTCCGAAATATTGGTATTTTAGGTTTTTGTGAAAAAAATTCATTTGGATGTTTAAAACTTTTGCTGTAACCATAATACCACGTTTCATGTTGGAATATATGTAAAAAACAGTTAACAACACTGTTATTTTATGATAATTGTACTGTTTCCATTATAGACATGTAAAAAGTGCATAATAATGATAAGGAATCAATTATAAAAATTCATATATCCATTATGCTAAATAAGTGTTGGTATTGCTATCAGAGAGAGCATTGAAATATGCGTTACAACAGGGGCCTAACTCAAAATAACCACTTTCTGAGTTGTGCCCCTATTGAACTGGAGGTGCGACTTATATCCTTCTTACCACCAGGCGCGGATCCAGGGAGGGCCAGGGGACCCGTCCCCACCCCTTTTGACATTTTATGCATAGTTTATCTGTAAAATATTAAAAATTTTTAAAGTAGTATATGAACTTTTTTTTGTTTAGGGAATGCATTAAATAGCATTATTTTGCACCTTAAAAACGAAATTTTTTCGGAGGAAGGCCCCCGTACCCACCTACTTTGACACGGGGCACGGGCATAGCTACTTTTTCCGAATGGACCCTCCCAAAACCTGGATCCACTCCTGCTTACCACCCACAAAATAATATCCACTCAACGTTGTAAAATGTTGCTACGATATTTTTTCAGGGCTTTGCGTGTCTCCCGGTACCTTTAATCGTCACTATTAACTGTGGAAATCAATAAAATTACGGCAACACATCAACTGTTCAATTTTAATAATTTAATTAAAAGGACATGTAAGGTTAACTGAGAGTTATATATGATTTGTTTTAACGCAATGTTTCTATGAGCGACTGATTTCGAAAGTATAAAGCCCAGTACACACGGGCATCTTTCTTGTACAAGAAGGTGAACACTTTGCAACGTTCCGAGTAATATTTCCTCAACACTTCATGGATAATGTAGCATTTTTTAAGTGGTCTTAACCTATAACTAAAAATATTTTAGCACCCAACGTTTAAATACTCATCACTAATACAAAGCCAAGGGCCTTCAGCTTCTGTAAATTTTCTGCAACCACGAAGCTAGTTTCGGAATGATTAGGAAAATTGACATTTCCCCGCAAAAAAAAATAAAAAAAAACTAATTTCCATTGCAGTTAGTTCTCTGTTAATAACTGCTGCCTTTGGAACAGTCTAGAAAGACTAAACGCACGTAAAATCTCTCGTAACCTTCAACATCTCTGTTCGTAAATATATGTTTCAGTTTGTTCACCGCTGATTACGTAGCACCAGAAGTGTGACGAAAACCTCTTAGTTTCCAATATTGTGTTTGTGATATCGTGTTTTCCCCTCAGACTTTTCATGTAATTACCTTGTTAAGAAATGTGATTGTTAGTGTGTAGTATAACATTGACTGCGTCAAAAAAAATCAACCAATCAAACTGGTAAACAAGGAAAAAACTGTTGATATTATACAAAAACTAATTAGAATATATATATATATATATATATATATATATATATATATATATATATATATATATGTGTGTGTGTGTGTGTGTGTGTTTTTTTTTTTTTTTTTTTTAATTTTTTGTTGGCGCACGTAGTATTTTATAAATATTGACTGTCTTAATTTTCATTAACTATTTTGATTTAGTTTTTTCTTAAAAATTTTAAAATGTTACGCCGTTGCGTTTGGTAAGAAATAATACAGGCATCCGTGTGTATTAACATAACATACGTCATCATAATGTTATACGTATGCAAGTTTTCGTGTAATTTATTCCTTCGGTTCGAGGTTAAGTGTAAGAGAATTCGATGATGCCTTACCTTCGCCACAGTCAAAATAAGAAGATTTATTATTATTATTTGTCATTTGTATAACAATTTACATGATCACAGTAGGTTTATTTGTAAGAATGTAACTTCTCCCAGGTACGATCCCGATGAAACAATTTTCTACAAAAAGCGAATTCGGTAATTAAAAGACAACACAAACTTAAAAAAAAAAAAAAAAAAAAAAAAAAAAAAAAAAAAAAAAAAAAAAAAAAAAAAAAAAAAAAAAAAAAAAAAAAAAAAAAAAAAAAAAAAAAAAACAATTTCTCGCCATGCACTTGTTAAGTTATTTATCCGTGAAATTATCTTGTTTAGCCGTGAGTGCTAAGGAACGTTTTTCAGGCTTGAAGAACGCTTCGAAGTCAAGCTGTTTTTACAGCCGAAATAAATTCTAAATTGCACTATACGAATTTTACACTTCTGAGCAATAAAATACGTATAACAAAAGTAATACAGCTTTACCAAATATTTGTAATTTGAACTATAAGGTCATATTGTTTGATTTCATAAATGGTATTTTGCTTAACTTAGCTAAACATTTCTCTGCGATCGTATTAAAAATAAATAATCATCAAATGGTTTTTGTGCGATTTGAAGACGAAGGTAACAACTTCCACCTTCCTTTCTTATGAGGACGCTTGGAAAAATTGTTTTGTAGACATAGGCTACACGTTGACTATATTTACTGTAATTAAAATTGTTTAGGGTGTTTTTTAAACATGGCACGTCAAGTCCAAATTTGCATAAAACGGTTTTATGCATTGAAGTAAAATCAACTGACTTATCGAACTGAAATAATTCACACTGGATAACAATGTCGTAGGCTACAAGGTCTACTATATAAAACAAAGATAGTAAATACTTTAATTTAAAAAAAATGCTGAAATTTTAAATATAAAATAAAAAGCCTAGTAATTTTATACAAAAAGGTTTTATTTTATATTTATTTTTATTTTTTGGTTTTACAGAGAAGACGTTTTAGCTTACAATATCGTTATTCAGTCTGAAATATTTCAGTGCGGTAACTCGGTTAGTTTACCTTCAATACTTAAAAACGGCTTATGCAAATTTGGACTTATAAAGAAACTAGCAAAGCCAAAATATTTTCATTACAGTAAAAAAACAGTCACAAAATATGTCTACAAAGCAAACGTTATCTCGTAAAAATATAAAAATTAATATAACAATAGAAACATTCGATCAAGCGCCTCCTTGGGCCGTACTAAATTCGGTGACACAGCTATGACGGAGTTACTTATGACGTTTAGTAGCTTGGCTTTGAACGCTGACCTGTAAGCGGTTGTCCGCCTTCAACCTAGATCATATCAGGCCTATAAACCTCCCTCCACGTGGCCGTAAAAGTTCTTGAGGTTGACGTTAACCACGACCATAAACTATGAGCTCCTCACTATCGTGCAAGCGGACACGTCATCAAGATTACGCACAGAAGCAAGTGGGTGCATCCGTGCTTTGTTGTTTTTTGTGTTGTAAGGAAATAAAAAATACGTGTAACGTATCAGTGGAAAAAAAAATTGTCAGATTAATATTTTTGTAACACGCAAATTTTAATAACTGACTTATATCTGGCGTAATTTTTACTTCTTCTTAGCATATTTAAATAAGTACAATTGCAAATAAAAATTTTATTTTTATTATCATTAAGGCAGAGTATCACAAGCCATATTGGAAGGTATATTTCTTTTTGTTTAGTTTAGAAACACAATATTTGACACATTGATTTCAACTTTTATTAAAATGCATTTCCTAAAGGAACGGTTCACACAAACATTCGTACTGTTTTAATAATTTTAAAAATTATAGTTTGTTTCGTTGACATAATCATTGACCTTTTTAGCTTTCATTGTTCTTGTATAGTGGAGTGTCTTATTCCTAATTTACATCAGAACTATTTTATGCGTTAAAGGTAAACTAACTGACTTATCGAAATAAAATAATAATCCACACTAAAGATCAGTATCACGGGCTACGTCATAATGTGTACAAAACAGCGTTGAGTTTTTTGTATTTGCAAAATATTACAAAATTTGAAAGAAATGTAAAATTTTTAAATATTCTTTTAATACAAAAAACTCAATGTGATTTTTATAGTCTAATTTTTGACGAAGTTTTTCTGAAACGTATAAAACCGTTTTATGCAAATTTATGATCCGATATGTCACTATGCAAAAACAATGAAAGCTAAAAAAATTACACTTCAGAAAAAAATTGTCACAATATATGTCTACAAATGTATTAGTTTGACTTTTTTAATGTTAACATTCTATATCCCCAGTAATGTTTATCATACTGTGGAGTGTTAGGTATTGTTATTTTTTTAAGTGAACACAGGCCGTTATTTTTTTTTATTCTAAGATTGTTACCTGATAATTTCGTGTTATTTGACAGCAGACTATACTGCAAAGTACTGTATACTTATCTGACTTTTGCTGTTGGCCCGCGGTTTGTGTGGCGCGCTTGAAGGGTTTTATCAATCAATGATATAATTTCAATTGCATAATGTCCACTATTCTGTGAAGCGCGCACTCAAATATACGTTAAGCATATGAAGGCCCACAGTCAATATTGTTACGCCTTGTGTTTGGCTAAGTACAAACCAGTCAACTGTGCCCTGTCGCTAAATCATAACGCGAAATTTACACGTCTATATCCATTACTTATACCAGCCTATATTAAATGTTCGAATTCTTATTTTTTCCTCTCATTGTGTTGTTGTTATCCACGTATTTGTTGCAAAACGGCCGATGGCTAAAATTTTATTAAGGTAAATAAATAAACAGATGTATCTACTCCGGGTTTTTTTTTTTTTTTTTCATTTGAACGAGTGTCCATACAGTATATTATAAACTACAACTTTCAACTGCACGGAAATTTGGGTTGCAAATTATTTTATGTATTTTTGAATTCATTATTATTTAAAAAATATATATTCACAAAAATATAAAAAATATATTTTTAATAAACTTATTTGTAACAAAGTTTCTGTATTTGGAATTTTATATAAGTACGGCTATTAACACCAATAACAATACTTAAAGTGATAATTTACAACTAAAGATTTTGAAAGTTTTATAAAAAAAAATATTTGAAAACATTTGAAACAAAATATTTTGAAAGTTCAAAATGGTTCAGAATTATGTTAGGGGTCATATAAATGACCGTTATTCTCTTAAACTGTTGTGTTCCTCGTTGTGTCTTCCTGCCCCTTCCCTGACACTATATATATATATATATATATATATATATATATATATATATATATATATATATATATTAACACAAACACGCACGTACACGCGCTAGTAATGAATTTTTTTACATGTGAATAGTAATATTGTTTTTGTTAAAATTACCGTACTGAAAATGTCTTATTACTGCACTCTAAATTTTTACAATTATCTTCGAATTTTCTCCTGCAAAGGACTCACTTTTACATGAACGATCTACTTCCAGTTTAATGAGAGCCTCGTCATGCGGCTGGCCTATATGTAGCCAGTGTTTTCTGTAACGGAGGAAACCTGTTGGGCTGGCATCACTGGCTCCGTTCTTCTTTTGTCGACCGCTTTGGGTACAACTGGTCGCTTGGACCCCCTTCCCCCTCCGGAGAAGTTTTGTAAGCAGGGCGCGGGTTTGTAGGTGGTGGAGTTAGTTGGAGGGTGGTAATTCTGTGAGTGGTTAAATGAGGAGAAGGGGGAGGGAGCAGATCGAGTCAAGCTGCGCCTTTGATTTATGGGCTCCGCACAGCGCCTGGTCCTGGCAGCCAGCGACACACGCGATGGTTTGTGGGTTGTCGGGCAGCCGGGGGTAGAGCATGAGCTATGCTAGGGTCTGGAAGAAGAGGGCGGACACTGGAGAAGGGGGTGGGGTTGGTGGGGTAACCGGCTGGCCCGACTGACTGGTCCGGCAACGTGGGACAGTCCCAGCCAGCACATGAGTCACCCCGAGGTACAGTCCACGACGCTATGTGCGAGGCGCGCGGTTGCAGTTGTTCTCAGACACCACTTCAGTATTATCAAAACGGGATATAGACTTCTATTATTAGGGGTTAAAAGGGCATTGGATGGGGTGAAAAAGGAAGGTTTCCATTTTTCATGAGCAAGCCTGAATTTCTATTCATGGTATGGGAACGTTGCACTGACTAAATTAATAAAGTATAATCAATATCTTAAATGACTGCAATATTATTTCATTTCAGTTTTCAAACATTCATGCTTACGTAAGGATTTTAGGGAGTACTGTATTTTATAATCCGCCCATCCGTTCCATTTCATGAACTTCATCTTCCACATCTTCCCCAAAGTGTTGGTCCACAACAGTATAAACAATGTTCAGGACATTTAAGTCGTAAATTAACTTTATTTCCTATTTAAGAACTCATTATTTCACTAATACTGTAAAGAAATGCCACGCCAGAAATTAATAAACATACGAACACCTTATACTCTGCTGCCAAATACATTGTTTGCATTTTGAGAAACGCGCGTGTGTTGACTAAACACCAGTAGCAATGGCTAAGCCACTCAAGCTTGCATTAGATCAAGAAATCCTTTTAATACATTATCTGGACTGAACTATACGAATAATCGACTGTTGCTACTGAGAGATAACGACGAGTTTAACCCTCGCCCAGAATCACACGTCTAGCAGTGTATACCTATGCACAAGACGCCGATATGTTCAAAACAGTTTGTTGTTCCCGAGCGCCGTGATTGGGATAAACTGCCGTCAGAAATTAACTCGCAGACACTCACATTACATAATTAATAATACTAACCACCTTTATTTGGCGCAGTTACAGTAGGTTTGACTTCTCATCCTCCGGACGTTCAGCAGTCACACACAAATAATGATACAAATTTAAATAAATAACACTAAGACAAAACAATAATTAATACTAAACTTATGTATAAATAAAACATAAAACACCGAGGAGTAAATATACGACCAGGTGCTCAAAACAGAAGCAGTCCAGTAAATTAAACAGGTTTGAAAAAGAGACATATTTACTAATGAAAACTAATGAAAAGAAATGCTGAAGACTCTGTTACAATATCACCAATAATTCTAAAATTACAAAACAACACCATTTATGATCACAATAGTTCTTTGTGTTACTCGTGTTATTGGTTACTTCATCCTTAAGTTATTTGTGTTATTTCCGGTAGGTCTAAAACTGTGATGTTTATCGAGCTGTCTTCAGTATGTTAACTGTATAACTTAATTACGTTATTTATATTAAACTTGAATATTTTCTCTTCCTCGAGGTCACGTCGCATAATTTTGCCATTAAGGAAAACATAACTGTGTCGCTGAATAAATAAGAAAACAAGTTCGGAAATAAATGTAGCCTACTACTGGGGTCATTTATCTGTTATGCGGTTACTAGCAAACACGCACGTGACGTTAATCAATTCTGGCTTAATAACATACACGAATTCATCTTAGAGAATTTTGTCATATTTATTCGCGTACCTGCCTAGGACATCGGAGAAAACCTTGATCAAGTATGGTCACTGTAAAAAAAAGTAATTTAAAAACCCTTCGAAATTCTTTTTTTAAAAAGTGTGTACATTTCCACTACACTAAGGCCACAATATAATTATTTGAACATTATTCTTGATAGAGCAGTCTTTTAAAGTGCTCACTTTACCGTGAATGTAAGACAAGGGCTTAAATTCAGCAACTAACGTGATCTCGTGATATTTGCTCGCGTAAAATACAATTAGTAGTTTAAAAAATGTATTGAAAAACATTTATTTTGGGGTGAGCTACTTAGTGCCATAGAATCACAACTAAGAAATTATTTTTATAACACTTTCATTTTCGCTGCGATATTTCAGGAAAATAAAACAAAATGACCTTAAAACCACAAATGACTGCATTTATAATTAGAAATGAAATTTATGGGACGTACCATGTGAAAAGAGAGAGACTAATTTTCGAGATTCAACCGCGTAAAACAATGTTTCAGTACGTAATGAACCATGATGTTTCCTCGGGTTCAAACATAAGGAATGGTGAGCCTTGGCAAGCAGACCACCTGAGCAATCACATAGTTTTGTAACCAATGAAATCAGGCCAATATTAAACACTGCATGCAACGCGGCAGTAGAACTCCCTGCTCCGACGAAAATACGAGTTGCCACACACTGCGTGATAACAGAGGCGTATGACGTTGGCCTGTCTGTTCATATCGACGTCTTGGGACACTACGCTACCTGTATGCACCAGTACGTCCACTTACCTTTACATCACTTCAGCCTCGACAGCAAAATTTAGATGAGACTGTTGTAAGAATAGTAACTGAGGGGCTAACAAAAAACTTAGATTGCAATTATAATTGTTAACGAATATCCCTCCATCCTCGTAGTGGTATTGTATTTGATAATGCATTAATTTTTACATGAGTCCACTGTAAGAAAAATTTCCGTGAAATTACGGAAAAGTACAGGCAAAAAATTTATCCCGAAATCTTTGTAAAATAACATACATTCAGTTTTGCTTGGTAACGGAATCCTCCGTGAAATTACGGGCAATCCGTTTTCCTCAGAAAAAAATTCATTTTCCTTAAATATGAATTACTCTTAATTGGTAGCTATGATTTCTCAAGACCATGACGTACCATTTAGTAACCCAAAAAAATGTCTCGAAATTGCTGGGATTCGAATCGAAGGCCTCATATGTGACCTCCCGGCAGACACTCGAATGAATATACCACAGCGATAATATAATCACTAAGTGAGTTCCATGCCTTGGTAAGATACCATCTTTATAAAAGACAAATTTGGTTTTTGACATCCTGATTTTACAGAACTTCATTAATGAGAAAAAAAATGTGCTCTGCAGAAATAAAACCTTTAAAGATGGCGCGAAACGCATAGAAGAGGTGCAATTTTGTTCAGCTGTTATAAGTACCATGTAGTGACATGTGTGGCCCCGCACTGCAGGATAGGTGAAGCGAGGAGAATGGAAGATGTGTGTGGCCTCCTCGGAACACTTCAGTCACAGGGCTTTTCGGCCTTTTGCCCATGCATGTCTGTTATCTTCGCTCACGACCAAATGTGGACAACTAGGAAGAAGCGCTTCGTAGGTATATATTATCTTAGCTTGTCTTGTCTTCTCTCCGTTTCGCACCAGTGTGCATGCACATTACTCTAGGAGTCATAGTGATCATTAATACCAGCATTCTCAAAAGAAACACAATAAAAATACTGTAATATTGTAGAAACATATTTCCTTGAAATTATGGAAATGTATGGTCAAATATCCGTACAGAGGTAATACGGACAAACTTCCGTAAACAAAAAATTATAGGCCCAACTTCCGTATAGTTATAGGCCTACTACTATTCTGTAAATATGTCCGTGAATTTATGGAAATTTTTAACAGTGAATAAATTCCAGCAAAACTGCTTCCATTAACAGTTAATAGCTTAACAACCTTCTTATTACCCGACTTGTACGCTACTTTTAAACAACATAACAAGAAGACACTGCAGCAGCTATATTTACGGCTGTGTATCAGTGGCAGATGCATTGCTGTGTATGGCACTGTTAATCGTAACGGAACGCTGCGACCGGGTAATTTCGTTTGACCTCGCCTGAAACTAGACGATTGATGGTGTGGTCAGAACAACACTCAGTCTGCCACTTGACAAACAAATAGGATCTCAGATCTGATGACCGTGCGGCAAGATGGCCGAGGCAGCGAAAGTTCAAGTCCAATCCAATATTTGAGCGTGCAGTCTGACCTAGTAGGGCACATACGAGCCCTTGAATCGCGGTGATGTAGAAGTCAAAACTGACTTACAAGGATTGAGGGCCAAAAGGGCCAAAGACAACCCCCCCCCCCTCCCTTCACGGCAACAAAGAGTTTAAAGTAAAATAAATAAATACATAATTTTATTATTTTATCTCTGGCCGTTCTAAGAGCACTTTATTAGAATAAAACATATAATTTTTCAGTTCTGTACATTCTGATAGACAATAAAACATAGAATGTGTTTCATTACATTAGGTCCCCTCCAAAACTAGTAATAATAGATATCACAATGGTTGTAATCGAACAATCGTCCTCACTAAGGTTAATTCTACTACAGGTTGTAAAGCAAATGTGTTTTTCTGGGACATTTTGGCAAAGGAAAAATTTCTGCCGCTAGTTTCGCTGCCATCGTGGGCCTGTAAAATAGGAAACCAGAATTTAAATAAGCCTGGAAATAATATAAGTCATTTAATTTCTTTTAAAGTTAAAATAATTTCGCGTTTTAAATTATCAACTTAATATTCAGGAAAGCTCTGTGATTGGTCGATACACGATTAGGCTATTACTGATACCAGCGCTCAAGCAGCAGAAACTGTCCCTTCGACAAACTGTTAACATTGATCTTTCTAACCTTTAGTAGAATTAACCTTATCCTCACTACGCAACCATTCTGGGTGACTGTGCTCCATGTAAGATACAATTTTGTGTTCAAACAAAATTTGATGTCATAACAATTGTGTGATCCTTTAGTGTGTGCTAGGAAGAAATTAACATTAGTTATTCGGTTTAATTTAAATTATGATAAAACTATTGAACGATTACCCATGTCTTTGAATAAGTGTTGTATTATCCTATATTTGGCTATTCGACTACAGCAAGGCAATTTTTTTTTACTTTTTATTCATATGTTTTAGTGTATGCCTAAAAATACGTTTCAAACGAATTTCTTCTTAATCTATAAATCAAGCATATTATCACCAATTTTAAGGCCTTAACGCAGTTTAAAGTACTTTTTTCATAAGAAAATTTGCCGAAACAGATAGTTGACATATGTGAATGTAGCAAAAAATAGTGTTCCTCAATGACTTAGTTATTTTTAAGGGTACTGCATAGTAGTCAATTATAGAAAAATAATTAAAAATTATGTTTGTAGCCACTAATTTCCTCCCTAAGGCAAACTATGAAATCACCTCAGCAAGTTCTTCACAAAGCCTTGTCGAAGAAATCGCGTACAACTAGCAGACTGACATGAATAAAACGTCAATTCCCTTATCCGACATACCCTCGTCAACGCTGTAACGGGCTAATGATCTCCCGGATCATTTGCGGAGACACAAACATCAGTTCACAAGTGCGCAATCACTCGAGTGGGCTGTCTAGCAAACGCTCAGGCAGCCCATATTCCATTACACGTCGAGAGCTATGCCGCCTCGTTTGGGCGCATTTACACTCACTCACTCACTCAGTCGTGCTGCGAGGGCTAGACTTAAGTCAGCTCCTTGCGGTCACGGGCTATCGTTTTAAACCCTCCCCCATCCCCTCCTTACCGGAACTCCCCCACGTCCCCTACAGTGTCGAGATTGCAGGGTGTGCAGGGGGGATGGTAGGCTGCAGATCCAGAGAGAAGTTTCCCAGCTTCGTCAACGGGGTAGTAGAAGGAAGGGGGTGTCGCAAATTACACCGGGGGCTTTAATTAGCCCTCGTAAGTTCCTCAGGAAGGGGGGGGGGGGCGAACCCCTCCTTCAGTTCACCACGCGACCCTAACCTCGGAGCTCATTTCCTGGCCTTGAAACTTTGAACTTTGTCGATGTGAGTCCGGGAGGGGAGAGAGGATGTGTGTAGGGTCTGAGGAATGGAAATGGTAGAGTGGATGTGGGGGAGTGGGGCAGATTAGATCGGTGATTAGAAGTTAAACATACGTGCTTCAGGTGGTCTATCGTCCCCTCCTTCTCTACCCTCAATCATGACTCGAGAAACAGACTGGAACCAATCCTCATCCCCCCTACCCCGCTAAGGCATAGTCGTTAGCGTCGTGTAATGACTACGTCGGCTTAGCGCCCCCTAAAGACGCGGCCGGGCGTCCGAACCGGCTCTCGAACTTGGCAACTGCGCGACGTAACTGCGGCCAGGCGGCGCCGGCTGGAACTAATCACCGCGTGTAACCACTGACTCTGGACTGCTCGACGGAAACATCCACCAGGAGAAACTGCTTATTAGTAGAGCCGTGGGCAATTTGCGAGTTCACTAACCTTAAACCAAGATTTCCATTTGTAGAATGTCAACTCTCACTTTAAAATTATTAAAACAAATGCTGTTTGAAAATTCTTCTTACGGATACTTCGCAGAAAATGTTTAACTTGCTAGTAAGGTCAGGTAAGTGGGTTTCACGTCTCGTCAACAGTGAGATCATTATAGACGGTGACACAACTTGGTACAATGACAGGAGCTGGGAGAAGAGTTGCCCATGGCCTTTGTTAAGGAACCTTGCAGATGCAAGCATTCGCCTGGAGCGATTTCGGTAAACCACGGGAAACGGAAATCAGTACAGCTGGAGCTGGGAATCGAACCCGCGTCCTCCGGGATGTGATTTCAGCGTATTATCGTTGGGACACCTCGCTCGGTTTGAACTTGCTGATAATTGGTGCTGTCCTCTGCCGATATTTCATAACCATTACTTTAGCAAACTACTGAGTTCTAAATCACTCACTAATAACAGCCATTACAGTATTTTCCATGGAATCTACTTAGAATTAAAAAAGAAAACGTTTTGATAACTGCTAAATTCCTATTCGCAAAGATAAATTATGATTTCCTATCATTTATGTGACCACTATACAATTGGTCAGATGACTATTACATAACAGCCAATAGAATCCTTCCATCTGTTCGAGTTGCTGCCTTGCACTAAAAAAAGGATTTCTTCTATTTCCTCATTTCGTTCGAGTTGCACCTTGCATGAGGAATCCATCTATTACAGGTCGCCATTTCATATGAGCTTTACATTATCTTGCGCCGTGTAAAAATTACTTTATACTAGACTTTCCAGCAAGCAGATTCATTACCGCCTGAATAGTGCTCCATTATTGGTTATCCACGATGAAAATAAAGGTATTGCTTTAGGTACCATAATTAAGTCAAAATAGGGACAACAGTGCAGTTTGTCGGTACAATGTTAATTATTGTGGACAAAAATCCATATAGTACCGGCAACCAAACTGGACTGTTGACCGAATTTTAACAGAAGCACGATCCCTGCAGCAATACTTTTATTTTAGTGCAATTTTATTATTTGTCTAAATACATTTCCTTCAGAATGTCCTATAAGTTTTCAATTTAGTATTTTTATGTCCACATACAGTAGACATGTGTCAGGGACTGCAGTATCCGAGTGGTGCCGACCCCCCGTGGCTCAGTTGGTTGAGCGGCCGGCTGTGGTGCAGGGGGTTCTCGGTTCGATTCCCAGGTCTGACTGGGTGTAAATTTGTGTTTGTCCATTGGGTCTCAAAAATTTTCACTATACAAATTGTCTCACGAAAAGTACTGGGGTCACTCGAATTAAGTCACATTAAAAGGGGGAATGTTTGGTGCAGTGTTGCTGCGGAAGCTTCCGCATCGCCACTGCACCAAGCATTTTTAATTAAATAAAAAAAAAAGTGGTCAGATCACTCGTCTCCCACCAAGTCGATCCGGGTTCGATCCCCGGTGTGTTCAGCCTGATTTTTCGCATGTGAGAAAAGTGCCACTGACCGGCGGGATTTCTCGGGGATTTTCCGTTTCCCCCGCCTTTCTCGTTCCGTCACTTCTGCATTGTAGGGATGCATTCCTTGTCATACATCAGGATATGCATATGCCTTCTGGCGTTCAGTCAAAAATCTGCAATCGAGGTACCGTACTCTACTCTCGGGTACCCTCCCTATACGCTATTTATTACTTTTTTTACTTACATATGCCGGTTTGTTACAAATAAGTTTTAACACTACAACAAATGCATTTACATCAATACTTAAGAAGTCAAATTAACATGTTAATGAAACAAAAAAGTATATAGTATTGATATCATTAAAATAGTGACACAGTCGTACGTATACTTTGCCACTAATGCAACGTAACACTTTTTAATATTTATATAGTGGACCATAGTTTGGATTGAAAAAATGGCGTAGTATAGTGTACAAGATTTTACCTTGGGCGATAAGAAGTAGACACACATGAGCTGCATAACATTATGCCAGGGGATTTATTATACAGTATTAGTTTTTCCCCTAATTATTCTAAAAAATTCTCGGGCCTGATGGGTTACAACTATTAGTCGAGGTCTGTAAATATCACTTGACTATTTTTTCATAAACTTCACTTGTGCATGAGCAAAACAAGTAACCGTATTTGCTCCTGATATTCGTACAATATGATTTATCTGTGTATGATAATTTCACAAGAGAGTCAACAATTAACGGCTGCGTTTTTTAACGTTACCTCTTGAGGATCTGGCCCAAAAATTTCTGCAAACGGCATGTTAAGCATTTTTTTGGATTGTTGACAATTGTCAACCAATAACGCAAATTTCTTGAATACAAGCCTGAGAAATCCACAAAATTATTTGAATACGAACTAGTGGTCAAATCGTTGTTGTGGCGAATAAACGATGCAATGTCTGGGAAGTTTATAAAATTCTGTGGACAATCTCAATTGTAAGTGTTTTTCTACATCTTTGTTTTATCAATGATTGATGCCTATACAGCATTATCAAGTACATATTGGCTACCAGAAACAAGCTGATTTCTAGTTTGAATACACATTAAAGCATTGAAAATTAACAAAATTTTTGCTTAAAGATAGTTATAATAAGACAACGGAAAATTATTATTTTTTTCCCACGGATTGTTTGCCACACTCATGAGGCCTATATGGGTCTAGTAGTATAGGTTTCAACAGTTATCATTACAGAAACGTGAACGGAATTAGTTATTGGCTAACATCTCTTCGACACCCGCACTCTAAAAACACAAAAAAAAAAAAACTTTGTTTTACTATACCATGAACCATTGCAACGTAGCTTCACCGAAAACAACTTACTTTGTTAATAGTTTGCAGTGGCCTAAATATAACATAAACCCATTCCATTTAAATACTTTTGCAGTAATCTCTTTGGTAGAAATAATTTCGATTTTTTTGTCAAGTTTATTTGAAAAAAGTATTTATTTTCTCTAAAAAGAAAATGAGATTAATTAAAAGCCAAATTTTAAAAGAAAAACTTACCATTGCCAAATAAATTTTTTTCTTTCTATATTTAAATAAAGAAAACAGTTTTACCGTGCGAAGTTTATATATAGACATTGCTAGGACAGACAGAAACAGGCAAATGAATGAGACATGGCCTACAGATAGAAACTACGTCAACATTCAAATAGAGTGAGTGATTTTGGTGAGCCGTGGAGATACAAAATAAGGATGACCGGGCGAAGATTCGATCTCGGGTACCTCCTAAAGTGAGTCCATTGCCTTACCACATCTCCACACATAGATGAATTTTAATTCATTAAAAATATTTTTGGTTTCAGCAGTAATGAACTGAAATTTCCTTCAATCTGGTATTCTGCCACCTTGATTAGGATATTATAATTTCCAAAACTTCAACACACTCCAAGAAATATCCCGTCTTAATAGATCGAACCGAAATGTAAGTACTTCAATTCCGAGATCAAAAGAAAAATAATATACCATCAGGCAATTAAAAATACACATTCTAAGACAGAAATCGTACTTGCGAGTAGCAGTTTTTCGGTGTAGAGTAAAAACTCTTTCTTATTACAACATCCTCCAAATAATGCCGATAATTCGGCATTCCCACCTAGCCTTCGATTTCACCTCGCCTCCTTCACGTCCAGCAGATTGTATCTATTCGCGTAAAGCTCCGTATCGGGTCAAGTAATGTGAAAAATAACATAGACCTAACGATGGACCTACGTATTCCAGCATCGTTCATGTTGCCTATCTCCTTGTATCTCTGGGATCTCAGATGTAACATATGTACCGTCCATTCCCCTGGTACCCCCTCCTGCCCTTCCCCTCCTCGCATACCCGGGCCTGAACAAGAATTACTGAGACAAGCGACTTCACCGGAGGGGCTGCCGTGGCAAGCGAAATAACGAGAAACCGTTCGCTCTAAACAACGTTTCCCCCACTACTCCGACCTCTCTTCTTCCATTCCATGCGGTAGCCTTCATCTATACTTAACCTCTCTCTCTTTACGCTCTTCCTTTTTTGTTCACAACCACGCCCGTTGTGTTTTATTTTTATTATTTGTTTCCCTTTCCAGGCGATATGGAAATGCCATCATGCGAGGCGTGACCACAGATATGCTTGGTCCAAAATCTCGGCGGGCACTAATCTACCCGGCTCTCGTATTTTTTCACGGTTTTGATTGCTGTCTGTGATAAACTACATGTTCGCCTACTTGTTTATGGGGTGTGTTTTCTTATCTGTAATAAACCCGGTTTTTTGTTAAGGGGCGGTCGGCGCGAGAGGGGGGCATAGGCAAGGGATTGGGAAGAACTTGCTGGCATCCTTTTTTTTATTTCTGGCCTGGTGACTTCCCTCGTCGCTGGAAATGGTACATATAATCTGAGGGAAATGGTAAGGTTGTGATGCCTGGCCCATATTTCGGTGGCTCTATGGCCCAGTGAGAGAGTAACCTACTCAGATAAAAATGTCCAGTGTGGTTTACGTGAATTAGACTAATGCGGGAGCGTCGAATTATCGTCCGTAAGGAGGCTCACTAGATGAGCTACATTTGTGTTTCAGAGGCGTCAAATCGACGGAGCGCTAAGGGCGCCGCTGACCGACGTATGTAATGCTACATGCAAGCCACTCAACTGACCTGCAGTGTCTTACTATTGATCATTTTCTCATGGAACTTCAATAAGTGACCATATCAGTATATTAGTAGTGAGTATGCTTTAAAATAATGCCCATCACACAGCGCACGGTTATGTATTCGCATCTTTAGTATTCTGTTGGTATTTTCAGACATACAGTAGTAACCACAAAATAATTATGTGGTGACTACAAAATAAGTTTTGCAGGGTAAACTGCCACAAAATATTTTATAACTGCCACAAAACATTTTTTTCCAATAATATTTTCCAAAGCAATTTTGAGAAGCCCAAATGTCATGTTCCTATAAGAACTGCGTTGCATTTTTTTTTTTTTTTTTTAACTTACTGCGATATATTTTAAAGCGTGTGATATTTACGTAGGCAGCCCTATCAAACGTAACACATTTTAAGAAATTTCGCCAAAAGAAAGAAGTAAAGGAGCAATTTCAATCAGCCATGGCCAAGGCCTTCTAGACGCACGCGCGAAGGGAAAAAGATAAGGGAGCGAATCCTCTGTCACTGCGTAAGACGCACATACCTTAATAATAATAATAATAATAGTAATAATAATAATAATATCGTCTTTATCAGGCGCATTTAAGGCACATTAGCGTTTTCTTGCACTGGACCATACATTTTAAACGTTGTGCACACTTATTGTTCAGATTAATATGGCACTTATTCTAGAGGTAAAATATTTACAGAATAGTAATAATAGTCTGTACCATTTAGGCTACATTAACAACATTGGCCTACACGTTTACAACAAGACAGCCATGCTGAACAGGCACTTGATAACTTTATATAATTTTAATATTCAAAACAAACTAAGATGTATGGTTATAATTATCGCTAAGTTCAGTAATACATATATTCATACAAACATTCATTCAAGATGTCAACTTTGGAGATCGTGATCGTGCATTAGCAAGCACTGCTGCAGCTTTCTTTACAATTGGTTTATGGAGAGATTGACATTTTTATTTACTAAATTATAGTCTTCCCCACTAATGTTATAACTCAACTCATTCCAGAGTCTGACAGAAGAGACACTATAAGAGTTTTAAAAAATTATTAGTTGTATGGGACTGTACTAATAATTTTTTTATCAGATTTTGAATGAGTACTTTCCTCGTGTGCTTGTTATTCAGAGTAAGGGCGTCTCTATTTAAGGCAACAAATTTTATAAATTTATTTGGTTTGTGTTTCTCGTCCATATACTATTGGTATAGACTTGGTTTCCCGAAACCTCCTCAGGCGAATGTTGGGATGGTTACTTAGCAGCGAAAGTGGTCAATTTCTCTCCAAGTTCTAGTAGTTGTCTGGAATTAGGCTACCTCGCAGCGTCGACGAATTTATAATGTTCTTTATTCTACAGCACGTCATTTGTAAACACTTTCATTTGGCATCAGCTAAATACATGGCATAGGCTATGATTCAATTGTCAAAAACTTCCCATTCCCGAGGAAATTCGGTATTTTTCTACTTCAAAGTCTCTGAAGCTATATTATTCTAATAATTTTACTATAGAATTAATTTAACAAAGGTAAGCGTTGTGCTAGCAAACATTTTGTTTATTATTTTACAAAATATTTTACAGTAATGTAGTTAATTACTTACTAGAAAATCTATTGAAGTAATGTAGACGTAATATTACAAGCGCTGACCAATATAGCAATATTGAAATAAATGATTTTTTTTAAATTTTATTTCTATATTTTTTTATAATTTGTTTTTCTATTAACACTATACATAGAAGAAACTAGAGTAAGTTATTTGAGAAACTAAATTACAGTTAATGTATTTACATTCACTTTGCAGAAAATTAAAAACTACAGTTACTGTACCTATAGTTCACTTGAATGCAGTATTTATTAATTGAATCTTATCTCCTTCGACAAACTTAGAAATCATAAAAGTATAGATAAAAATAATGGTTTTGCGGATTTGTTATCTTCTAATATATTCTAAATTAATCTTGAAAGAGATGTGTCCCTTTAATTTTTAAGGAGAAAATACCTGGTCATTTTTCTGATAAACAGTTATTTGATAACTTCACAATGCAGCAGATAAGTAAGCGAGGTCTAAATATTGACTTAATTCAGCAGGCATGCTTGCGAATTCTCGTAGTACAATAAAGTAAAAAATGTACAGCATGGCAAAAAGTGTTAATTTTATTTATTTACATATTTTAGGATGGCGAAGTTAAAGTAATTTGCCTTCTGTTACAACAGTCTCGTGAAGTTATTACATTGACCGCGAATAGACGATATTCGTATTTCATGTCAGTTGGAAGACCCGCGAAAAAAGTACTTAATTTATCGTGAACAGGCTACAAAGACCATGGTTGAATTAATTCTACAACACGTTGGATGCTCACTGTTACCAACAATTAAAGAAATTGTTTTCAACTTCAACACATTTTATTAGACGCCTGACCGCGACACCAGCACTATTCGCGGCGGAAAATGTCCCGTGCCAAACGTGTGTACAAGAAATTAGATGATCTAACCTGTAAAATACTACTTGTAATATCAGTTCCGTAAGGAACAATTACTGCCACTAATTGCGCTGGATTTGTCCGTTAGATTTGCAGCGATTTCGTAATTATGGAACTGTTGTTCTGCGAATAAACTTAGAAACCTGACATTGATTCTCAGTAAAAAGTAAATCATCAGGTGAATTTTCTCATCAGGGTTAATAGCCCAGCTGAAGTAAATAGTACTACCGACTCTCATTTTATTAAAACCCTTACTGATATAGGCAGTTCAGAATAAAGTGAGCACTCAGAGAAGCGCTGCTAAATTTCTATGTTCAGCCAATTCGTATCTTTCCGCGCGTAACTACTAACGACAGGAAATATGTAACCTCTATGGATACATCACTTGATGTTTGAGCTTGTAAGATAAATTGTGCGGTTGATAGTAACTACTTACCTTACCAAATAATATTCACATAAGTTTACAGATATCCATAAATACATTACTAATCCCAACAATATGACCTAAATTAAAAATTTGTTTATGTTTACTGGACTCATCTTGTCAGACGTAGAGGGAGTGTTGGCGAATTCCGCAATTTGGTTGCTAAACAGTTCCAAGCTCGAGCAACAGAGACGTTAGATGACCTTGAGAATGAATTAGAATTGTGGGGAGGTATGTTAACCTGTCGAGATGATTTAGATCTTGTGTTGAAGTGGCGACCGTTCCCTAAAGTCTCAGCCGAGTACGCTTTATAGATAAACAAAATGTGGCAGAGACAAAAACTATTTTACGTGAAAACTGCTTTAAAAAAATTAATTAATTAAAATGTTACATGAGACGGACTATATTGTATGATCGCAGGCGAGCTATATAGAAGGCAGTGTTGCCGGGCGGCCGGCGCGGCCATCGCGCTTAGAACGCCCGTGGCAAGGGGTAGCCACCGCGACCAATCGCCCGGCCCGTGGTCGCGCCGCCGCCCGCCAACTGCCGCCCTGGAATGGCGGCGGCTCCGACACGGCAGCTCGACTGTCGCTATCCCTCCTCATACATTTATTATGTATTTATTTGCACCCTTTTTATGACGAACACAAGGCATCAAACCTTCCCTTACTATTTACAACTGACTGAATAAATACATAGACCTACCACATAAATCAATGCACTTAAACTACTAGACTAACTTATACCGTAAGATTAACAACATTTAAACAAGTTGTCAGTATATTACTCATTACTGAAATGAATAATATGCATTAAAGGTTAATACGTTAGTAATGGCGCATATGCAAAAAAATAGAATTGTATAATGTTTGCAGTTAAATTCATGAGTGCTAACAACAAACAGAGAATTTGCATTTATGTATATTTGTCTTGAATGAACTGAGAAATTACAATATGTAGCCATATCTCACACTTACCCATTTAAAATCACAAATACATAAAACGTATTACACTTGAAACTAATAAATAATATTCATAAAAGCAGCAAAAAGTACTGTAAACCGCTTAGGTATTTAGTAAATAGAATACCGTTAACTCTTAAATCCGTAAAATTAAATTAAAAAAATACATATTTAAGGCCGACAAAAACATATAAAAATCACTTGCTTGATGTTATAAGAAACAGCCGCTTTCAAAATTGATTCATTGTCGTCAACTTCACTCCATATATCTCGCAGTTTTGGACACAATTTTACAAAATAATGACGAAATGAACCGCTGTGGCTATAGGAATGGTGGGTGACAGTCAACAATATATATAGTAGCCTTTAATTTAAATGTTGAGTGTGTTGCCTATCTACGTATCTGCAGCGGTAATTTATTCTGGTCACGTGAAGCTGATAAGAATGTATGGTAAGGCAAATGGACTTTACGTCTTGTCGACAGCGAAGTCTTTTGGGTACAGTGACACACAACCTGGTACAGTGACAGCAACTGGAAGAGGAGTCGGCCATAGCCTTTGTTTAGGAACTATCTGAGCATTCGTTTGGAGCGATTTCGTACTACGAACGAGTTATAGCACAACGGTGTCATATGCATGGTATAGGCTACACATTAGATATCTGTATTTGAGCGAGTTTTGAATCTATTGTTATCGCTAAGTGGCACTATTCGGTTACTTCTAGTAGCCTACCAGAAGAAGTGGCATGTAAACTAAATCGTTAACGTATCGTGTGAATTATATAGGAATATTTTTCAATCAGCATATAGAATACTTTTTGGTCAATTGGTCGGCAAACGTTTTAACAAATTTCTGCGTCACTGATGAACCACTTCTGACGCAGAACTTATAATTATGTTAGGCTGCATATATTTATTTATTTATTTATTTATTTACTGTTGGCTGAAATGATATGTGCCTATATTACTTCTAACCTACGGTGCAAGCTCAGACACACTAAGTTATTTTATTACATTTTAAATATTTGTTATCACTTAGCCTAGACAATATCACTCATTTAGTACAATTACGAACAATTATTGAAAATTACCACTGATTCCGTCGGAAGAGAATATGCTACAGGTATGCATCTCTACGCCCAAATATTAATTCAGTAACTTCGCACAAACTGTAATTTAAGAATGCCACTTTATGTGTCTTTAAACAGACTTTGGAGCACTTAATTGTTTCAGTAAACCTCTTGTGAAACACAGTGCGTGTCGCGTGCGCCTTGGATAAATAGGATTTGAGGGCATGAGTAACGGTAATAGAAGACAGATAAAAAATATTATAAAACTTCTATCGTACGTAACGATTTTTTGCCAACTTTGTCAGTAATTTTTATGCCAGATTCTCACATTACTTTCGAGTAGTGTTTGTGTTGGAATTAGTTGTTTGAAACTTCGACGTCATAGATAAAACCTCTTAAGTAGGTTATGTCTGTCGTAATAGTGTTATTTGCTCAAAATGTTGCCTACTGTTTTATTGGATTAGCTTGTCTTCGAAAATAATAAAATGTTCAACTAATAAAGTGTTAATTAACGTGGAGTACACTTACGTTATTAATACCTGTAATATTGGCTGATACATCTTGTGTCAGCAGTACAAGCATAGGTTTAAGGCTTCAGTTAGACTTTACAGTTTCTATAGAATTTTTTTGTTACATTCCCAACATAGGCTAGCCATTTTAAACTTCGTCACAGTAGCTTTGAATTCGTCACAAGACTACTACTATTGTTATTTTAAGATACAAGTAACGTTATTTCCTTGTTGAATAAAAAAAATTTGCCTCAGCTATTAACATGTTCTCGTTGATTATGTTGAGTTTAGTTTTAATGGAATAACTATTTACATTTATCAGTAGTTATGTGGACATTTGGAAATAATAAGTTTACAATAAATAGTCAATTTGCGAATTTCTATCGCTATTACACGCAGAAGAATATAACGCATACCATATCAGTGCTTAGGTATATAAAAACTATATGTGCGTTCCTGAACTCTTTTGTCGCTACAAGGTCTTATAAAGAAAACTAACAGCTGTATAATTTACTATATTATTTATGTCTACAAGTGACGTATTTAAAGCAAATATTTTATCTTACAATTCACACAAGAATAAAACTTACAGTGACTAACAAAAGTTCTACGCCTTTAATAACATATAAAGTTGATGATCAGAATTTAAAAAGGAAATATTCATTTCATATTAAAGAACAAAATAAAGCTCAGATAAACAATAAAAAACCTCTGTTACACGTATTACATTGCCTCTTACATATTTCGTCAAAATAAATTTCGAGAAATATTTTGTTGTACTGAAATTACAATAAATTGTGTTGTGTTATAAGTGAAAATACAATTGTTTTTTGTTAATGGTAGAGATATTTACTTTAGGATATCTGTTCATTCTTCAACAAAACTTTATAACAACCGCAAGAAAAATTCGGCAGCGTCCATTTAACGATTATTTTGGTGTCTATGAAAAATTATTTCAGTTTTAGTTCACTCGATAATGTAGTCTGAATTTAATATTTAAATGTAATTTTAAAAATCACGGTTACTTCTTAAATGAGAATCACAATAAAACAAAGGGAAAAGTGGAATTTAAAACTGTTATGGGGGTACCATTTGCACAACGTTGTCACAATTAAAGCACAAAAAAAAATTCCCATTAAAATTTAAGCAATGTGGGTACATTCTTCAAACGAAAATATGTCGAGATTCTTCCATATTAAATCTAGTACCTAATCGATTTTTTTTCGTGAGAAGCATATTAGGTTTTACAATAATAGACAGTCAACTGGTTTGACAAAATCTTGGTTTGTCTAAAGGCGCACACTAATATGTAATTTTATTTTTTATTTATTTATTAGACAATACCGTAGCACGTATTAGTACATATAATATACATAAAATAAATGATCACGTATATTTTCTTTAAAATTCAGGCGATTAGTTTAATTAACGTTATTTTGTGAAGACCACACAAACACACAAAAAATAAATCTTTATTTTTAATTCTATCAAAATGTGAAAAGTGTGATAGTTGATTAAAATATAAGATTTGGTTCTCTGAAAATTATCCTAGTTATATTTAGCAGCTAAGTTATTTTAAAACACACTTTCATCGCTGGCAATGTAACAGCTTTGAACAAAATTCCACATGATTCGTCAGATATTTAGTACGTCTTTCCCCCTGACAGTGTAGCACTTGTAACTAATGAAACTACAGCAATAAATGTATTTTTACGACGTAGAAGCTACTTCTCGACGAAATCTTCTTCTCTGAGGGACCTGCTGCGGAAAGAAAGAGTAGACAGCGTGATCTATTTTAGAGGCCCAGGGTGGACTATTTCAAGTGTCTGGCGAGATTGGTGTATCGCCAGGACAAACAGGAAGCTTCGGAAACCGAAAAGAAATAAACTTTACCGTCCTGTGTAGAGTTTCAGACTATGTTGAATCGGTAAATATTAAGAGTATCTACTCATCGTATACCGGCCAAACTACTGATTTTAAACGCAAAGTTTAAGTATTGATAAAAAATGTTTTTTATAGACGTTGGAAGCAGTCGTACGTAAAGAATATTGTAGTATATACTAACTTCAAAATTTTCCGTTTTTCGTTAGGTTAGGTTATGTTATGTTAGTTCAGTTTATGTTAGTTTTGGTTATAATATTGGTAAGGTAATTTACCCTGAAGTCCATTTTTTGTTAGGTTAGGTAAGGTTATTTTTGGATACCTTAGGTAAGGTTAAGTAACATAACCTAACGAAAATGGGAAAAATTATGGGTAAAGTAACTGAACCTTACTAATACGTACATAAACTAACCTAACACAACCTAATACAACCAAACCAAAAACGGAAAATTTCGAAGTTAATAACTACATTTTTCTTTACGTATGACTGCTTTTAACGTCTATAGAAACACACACATATATATATATATATATATATATATATATATATATATATATATATATATATATAATAATCATCAATTTGGTGCAGCTAATGCACATTTGCCTTTTCTTGTGACGACTGCGAGGTCATGGTGATGAAGTTTATGTTCGGAATTAAAAACAAATTCTATAGAAACTGTAAACTCTATCGCCTATGTATCACAGGTATGTGCGTTCTAAGACACTGCTATGGTTGTTCTTTAATCAGGTTCTGAATATTTGTTTGCAAAACATACAAACATTTCTAACAGCATTTGATTATATATTTTTGCTGGTATGTCCGTAATTCTAAGACTTTATTAACTTAGTAACAGAAATAAATGCATTCTGTATGTAGTCTACCGTAAAATTTCACTAAAAAAAGTAATTTGTAATTCTGAAGCGTAACACCTAAAATAGCATTAAAATATTGATGTTTCCAAGTATATGCCTATATGTTTGTTACATGCAATACGTATAGGTATAATTATATTATTGAAAATGTAATAGGTTCTTAAGCAAAATTAAATTCAATATGCTGAAAGTTACATTTATATTTTTGGAATACCGACATAAATTGTGCAACAAGAATCTTTTTCGTTGTAACGAGATGGCAGGGAACAAGAGAGACAATTTCTTCGTTTCAGGGCGTGTTTTTATACGCATATTTTTGTAACAGAAAGAGAAAAATTACTATATTAAAATAACCGTTACTGATTGTGTAATTTGCTAGAGAAATTTTATAATAGAATTTTTTTTTGGCACGTAGTTAAAGACTTTCAAAACTTTGATTTTGATTTTGAGTTAGGTTATAAAATATGTTTGTACCTTATGAGGGCATTTATTCGAAAACTAATTACAAGACAATTTAGGCACATACAGTTAAGCATACACAGACCATTTATGTCTATGTAGTTAGGGAGAAATAGCTTAATTTTTTTAAAGCACTCAATAAACAAACACAAACCTCGTCTTGTTATTTTTTTCTCGATAAACATATGAAAAATGCTCACGAAAGAATGGAAGAAAATTGTAAACTGTTAAAAGTTCTGCCTGCTGAATAGTGCTTGTTTAGGTTCGAAATTGCTTGAATAGCACCATTTTGCAATAGAATACCAAAATTTCCCAGCATATCAGCTAGCGAGCAATATTATGAGAAACGAGAAAATAAAATGCAGGAAGAGGAAACAAAAGTAGGCCAATGGGAAACGAGGGAGGATTGGGAGAGAATAAGACTACACGCAACGCATTGGCATGAGCGGCACTTAAAGAATTAGTGGACCTGGCGCGTGAGACGTGCTGTAGCGTGGTACGTAATGTCGTTCTTCATGTATAGTTACTAAAAATGTGTCTAATGCGTTTATCTACGAAAAGAAAACACACTTCAAATTAAGTCCTTATAATTTCAAAAATGCAGTCCGATAATTAGAAATATGATTATCAAGCTCCCCAAACGTGCTAAAAATGACTTTTTCACGTTGCTGTAGCCGAGAAAATATCAACCGTTATCGTAAAACAAAATCATAGAAACCTGCATTCGACTTTACCACATACTTTCCACAAATAAAATAATAGAGTCATCGCTTGAAGTCCCGTTGTAAAACAGTTACTACGTAAACACTGCACGCTAGTTTAGTCCTCCGCGCTTAGAGGCGATGAGGTGTTTGACGCACGGGTTATATTCGACTTATCGCCTTCCCCGTTTCCGTGCATCAAACGTAAAAAAAGCTACGGTCCAGTAACTCTTAATCTTTGACGGGCGGAGGGGGGGGGGTAGAGTTGAGACAAGTTGTCCAATGGCTAATGTGTCGATCATTCCCCCGGGAACATTTTGATTTTGATGTGCAAATTTTGGGCTATTTAAGCAATTTTCACACATACACCGCTGGTAGGAATATTTTCGTTGTTAGATGATTTGTTATTATCATTTTCTTTGGGAGATACGAAAGAGGAAGGCAAATTAATGACGACGCTGTGGAGAAAAATGTGCTGGATTTAAGACTCCGCTATACCCCTGATGCACAAATTCTTTTATTTTAAGTCGTAACATTTGTTTTACAGCATACATAAAAAATGTTTCTTAAAGAACACATACCGTAAACTGGGTATACTTTGCACCAGCATGTGTAACTTTGCTCCAGTAAAAAATAAATTTTCTATGCTGATAGTTGAAAGACAAGTAATTGGATTTTAATGGTATCATATTAATTTTTTAAAGACCCATTCGTAATGTGTCTTTATTTCACCAAACGGACTTGAAAGAAATTTTTTTGGTGGTGCAAAGTTACCCATGCTGGTGCAAAATATACCCACCTTACAGTACATTAAAGTGGTTCTTCAAATAAACATTTTTATTTATGTTCAAATGCAAATAATACGGCTTTAAAACAAATAATTTGTACTTCAGCGGTACAGGGGACTCTAAGTCAACCTCAGCGACCCTGACATGGTTGCTAGAATGCCACAGCTGAGAGCAAGAAAAGAACCCCACCCCTCAACCCACCATCAGCTCTGCCCATCTCACCGTCGCTTTTCATCCCCACCAGACCGGTGTGGAAGACACGGAAGTCGGTCACATCTGGAGGTTCGGGAAGTTTCCGAGAAAAGGCGGGAAATGTTGCAAGATGTGTCGGTCTCTGGTCGGTCGCCAGCCATCCTCGTGGAATAACGACAGGAAGTATGTGCAACGGAACCTCAGTTATATTTCCTTCTATCTGTAACCTCTTCCTTCCATTAACACCAATCGAGTTATCGTTTCGTCTTAAAGACAACTAGAAAGTGCTACATATTATGGTGAGTGAAGATCTATAAAATTTTTTAACTTACAAATAAATTTTATAAGAACCTCTATTTTTTTGACCGATGCAAAGTTATTATTAACATAATTGGTGGTGTTAATATGTGCTAGGCCTAAAGGGAAACCTTTCGCCTTGGTTAGCTTTAACTCAAAATAACTGTTTTCTTAATATACATTAGCAGACAACTAGTGCTGTAATTACTATCTCTTGAGTAAGATTTCTTTGCGTTTTTTTATGCAATTTCAAAAATAATTTTTTTGTTGTTTTCTTGTAAATTTTATCTACGATATACAAGATTTTTTTAGACCAAATAAAAAACTTGAACAGTGATGGAAAATTACGGTTTACCTGTTGGTTTTCACAGCCTCCACGATTATGCAAACTGAAGGGGAATATATCCGAGCTTAAATAAATACGAATTTAAATACTTGTATTATAATTTGGCTTAGTCAGTAAGTAGATAACTAACAGAGATAAATCTGGAGCATATTACTGATTCGTTCTGATTCGTAATGTATCATGTTCTACTGCTTAACTTACGCAAAATTTACATAAGATTGTCAATTGTTTTATCATTTTTAAATATATTAAAGCAATTTCTAATTACGTATGTGAAGTAAGACTACTTTTGGCAGGCGTTTGTGCGTAAATATATAATTATGTGTATGTGTGTGTGTTGTGGTGGTGTTTTTTTTTTACGAAAGTCTCTGGATCAGATTGTATGTGACAAAACAATTTTTTTTACGGTTCGCTGCAAATAAAATTAGTTTTTTATCACACAACAAACTTAGTGCTAGCTGTATTATGACGGCTACAAACAGTAGCTCATATATGAGTTAGGTTGAAGAGATATTTCGCGCGGGGAATTAGGTTTCAGACAGTTCTTTAATACATAATGTACACTATTTTGTGGCCTGCGAAAAAGTAAATAAAATACGGTATTTTATTATTCATTGCGTATAAAGAAACGGTGTTTCGAATGTTCTCAGCTGATAATATATGATATGACAAATCGGCGAATACCGATGCACAAAGTGATAGAAATAAAAATGCCATACTTTCTTTGGGAGGAACTGTAGACAGTGCATTTTCATTTAAAAAATAAAGTTGATTCAGAGTAATTTTTTCCTAATATTATCGCCGTGAATTTTAATAATTAATTTTTTGTAAAATGTTATACATCTATGTATTTTCGTAAATAACGTTTTCGTCTAAAACACGGCGCCAAATTTATTTATTACATTATATAAGCAGGAATTTTCACCTTATCATATGAAACAAAAACATTATAAATTCACGTGAGCTTAAATCCTACGTGTAGATGTATGTCTGTAAATTACAGCTTTTTATGCGTAGGACTGCATGACTGGATCGTGTTTCGAACCTGTGACAGTATACTGTATGTAGTGGTCCTTGTCGCCGTCGCCTGATAACACGATCTGGGACCACTCTATAAAACACACTCAAGGTCGCTGAGGCTGTATTTCTGGATAATTCCCCCACCCACGTTCTGCACTAAACTACTGTTTACCTTCCGGATATTACTCTCTTTTAAATTATTTTTAACTTGCTGCAGGCCATCTAAATAAGAATTCGTTTGGATGTAAACGGAAAATAAACACTATACGCTATAATCCTTGCGGTTGCAATAGAAATGTGTTATGTTTAATTAAGTAGAGGATATCAGCCAATCCTTTTTTTGTAGTTTTAGATTAAATGAACGTTAAGGTACGAGTTTTATTCTGTGTTTATTAACCCTCAGACTAAAGTGGAATATCCCTTAAATCCACAATAAGTAAGGCGTTTACACACGCACACTTATAACTCATTTTGCAAAGTAACTTAAATATAGTTAATCGGTATTTTGCAAATGGGAGTAAAGTAAGCATTGTTAAACATTTAAAAGTTACACACGTAATCAGTTTTGTATTAAACAATTATTTGCTTTCTTACTTATAAATGCAGTTGCGGAAAGTATGAGGGTCTCGTGACAGGAAGTTGTCACCGGTATGTTAGTAAAGCATGATTTTTCTAGTTTCACAGTCAACAGAAGTTAAAATACAGATCCGTGCGAATCTTGCAATAGCTATAGGCCTATTTTATGTCAGAACTTTAAGCAATCAACGTAATTCTTCGTTTGTTTTGGTAAGAAAGGAAATGTAATCATCATAACCGAAGCTGACAGACGAATAATAATTATTATACTAATAATAAACCTGTACTCTATTTTATTATTTCTTTACTTCTCAGAAGAGTACAGATATAAATAATTAATTTGTTCTATGCAAACTTGTAACAGTTACGAGTAGTATTTGTTTTTACAAAAGACTACAAGTGTACAACACAACTTAAAACAAAACATGCACTGAAAGTTTTATGGAAGGATTATTTCCTTCTGAAAAAATGTAAATCCGTTATTGTTTTGGAATAGGGTATATGAGAACACATTTCCTCAGACCTTGGTGAAATTCTGCGTATCGCATTAAAAATTAAAATTTTCGTTGAGACCACGAACTACTAATATTGTGTTTACATAGGCCTAATTGTGGTCCGAGGCGTTTGTTAAGGTCATTCAGTATTCTAAGGAATTTTACTAAATTTATGAAAGGACTCTTTGTATAGGTAATTGCAGCAATGTGCATTTTTATTTGAGAGTATATAACCGAAAATAAATCAAATAAAAACACTTGAATATTAATACTAATTATGACAGTTTTCATGCGAAATTTCAATATGTTTTTAGTTTCGTCATTTAAAGCTATTACGAAAAGCTACACTTCATAGTAGTTGAATGTAACAGAATAATTGTTCCTCCATGACCTCAGCAACCAGCAAGGGTTTTGCTGGCTGAATTACCAAAACTTTTTGTACAAACAATTAGCGAAAGGGAACTTTGAAAAAAAAATCGTAATTCAAGCACGATATCCAAACCCTCCACCCTGAAAGAAAAATTTTGTAAAGTATTGTTTCCTACAAAATTATTGAGTGGTAAACACAACATATTTTTTGGTGACAATAGGTATTTTTGTGATGACATCGAAATATTTTTGTGGCAAACACAAACAATATTTGGCAGTAAGAACAAAATCTTAGTCTCAGAGCATTATAGCTAAAGACGGCCTGTACACAAAAATTACTGAATACAAATTAAAATTACGTTACAAGAATGCAATGAAACTTTCAGCACACTCAGTGCTGTTGAAATGATGTGTTCACAGTCAAGTAGTAAAATAAAAGCGAAGAAACCATAAATGTTACCACAGTTCTGTAGCTTATGCATAGAGGCGATGAGGCACACGAATAGCGAGCTACGGTCGCTCGTATTACTTCTCGCTTACGTGAATTCAGTGCGGGAGAAAATAAGCTTCACGCATGTGGATAGCATTCAACTATGACCTCAAAATACGAGACAAGTATGTTAAACGCCAGACGCTTGTAAGAATCCACCTGAGACATAAAAAAAATTACGAGACGGAAAAAACCCGCGGAAAATGGAACGTTGCCCGACGCAAACTGGGAACCTCCCAAAAAAGTGTACAGATTTGCCAACATTGTCTTCCAAGACGTACGTAAGAACTGAAAAATCTCAACAAAAAATGTATTACGAAGCTTAAACGCTGAAAGTATATCCAAATGCGAGTAATGGTTTTAATGTTTATTTTGAAAAATTTAACTACGTCCCTACGCCATAATGACAACATTCAGTTTAGTTATATTTTTATTCTAAGCGAAATTCATTAAATTATCCCCAATGTAAACAATATAAATCGTTAAAGTCGCTAAAAATAAATAAGTTTGCCTTTAAGACCACGAGTACGTCTTCAGGAAGTTTTTGCAAATTCTATTTTTCAAATTCAAAACGGATGCAGCTATCTTAAAACCACCAAATATATTTGTTGGAATTATTTTTGCTATGCAGCCTAAGTTTTTAAAAGCAAAAATTTATACAATTTTACTAAACCATCAGCTTTAAACAATTTATTTCAATCGAAAAATAGCCAAAACATGTGGACAACATTGAAAAATAATTTTCAGCTAATTTGCATGTGTAATGTTTTCACGATATCTGCCGTAGTTAATAATTTATCAATTACGTTAGAAAAACCAGCGTAAAAAGGGACCCTTTGTAGTAGTCTCAACACGGAGTGCTGCATTTTCCATTTATAAATCATACGAATATTTGTCATAAATGATTACATGCGCATTACCTGACGACTTTGAAAAACCAAAAATATATTCATAGGGTAAAAATAATATGACTTATTGAGTCATCAAAGTTGACGAAACGTTATGAATTTATGATTTTATAGCATGACAATAGGTTTTACTTGAGCGCGGTAACGATACGTGTTAAATATGTTTTTCTAAAAAATCTAACAATACAAAAACAGCAATTCCTACTCATCTTGTAATGCACCCACTTAAGTGATATAAAATCATAATTTTATGTTGCCATGAAATAGAACTAGGTTTGTACAGACGATACTTGCGAATACAGTTTGTTCTTACGACACAATTTTAGTTCGCATAGTTTTCTCATAATGGTGCGCCAAATTTAATATTTTCGTGTTATGCTGCCATACAAAATAGCGAAAAGCAAATGATAAAATTCACCGTGAAATAACATGCCGTGGGCTACGTAACCTAACACTTATAAACCCACAATGCAATATTTTGAATTTAAAAAAACTAATCGCAAAAATAAAGGGAAAAAGCTGTAAATTCAGAAGTTATATAAAAAATACAAAAGTGGTTCACTGTTGAGTTTTTATGATATTATGTTGCGTAGCCTATGGCATGTTACTTAACTGTGAGTTATTTCGTATAAGTCAGTCAACAGGATTTCGCTATTTTCATGGTAGCATTACGTGCAAATATTTACTCTGACCCACCGTTATGAGAAAACTATGCGAGCTATAATTGTTTCGTAAGAAAAAACTCTACACACAAGTACTACCTACAAAACTAACAATATTTCATGGAAATATAAAATTAAGATTTTAAATCACTTGAACTGTTTAAAGGTGATGCATCACAAGCCCTGCTGGATTTTTTTATTTTTATTTTTGGTAATGTCTGGTTGTGTAGAAACACGTTTTTAAAATATATCCTTATCGCGCTGTAGAATAATACATTTCCTTGCTATAAGATCATAAATTCATAACGTATTATCAATTTTGATGACACAACAAGTAATATACTATCTTTACCATATGAATGTATTTTTGGCATTTCAAAGCCATCAAGTAGTGCTCATTAAAAATTGTGTGACTTATACCGAATGCATATGTGCCGTGCTAAAGCCCTTTAGTAATGTAGGCTTTGTAAAATATGTTTCGTAAGAGGAAACTATAAATGATTATCAACAAAACTAATACTGTTCCGTAAAAATATAAAATTTTGATATTAAACGCAAGTTGAACACGCTGAAAACAATGGCAGAACTGGCAAGTCTGCCCGCGTCGGCTGGCGTCGCGCAAGTGGTACACTGGTGCTACTGCCGCGGAGTAAATAGGTCATAGGGCAGGAGGGAGGATGTTTGTGGTGCCAAGGTCACCACCAGCCTGAGGATGTGGGGGTCTGTCGCGTGGGTCGCGAGCTTGGCGCGACGCGATGCGCGTCTGTCTGTTTCTCTCTCTATTCCTTCTCTCTTCGTCTCTATCCTTCTCTCTTCCTCACCGTCTCTACCCACGACGGCAGCCTCAGACGGCGCCGGACGACACGTGAAGATATTTCCCTTCCCCTCTTTCGCCTCTGCAAGCCAGGCGGTGATCGCCTGCACTGTTGCCACATCCTCAGTTTTATCCAAACTAAAAAAATTTTAAATCCAGCGAATGAAACAGGACAGCTACTTTTCCAAAAATATTAACAATAAAATTGCCAGAAAAAAATATCACTGCTGGAAGGTGTCACGAATTACAAAATCAACTAATATAGAAGAAAACAAGAGGGAAGGACTGACTTGGCAACATTGCAACGAGGGGAAGGAAGAAAGGGAACGCTTCCGTAGCTCCACTTACACGCCAGTGTCGGTTCAGTTTATGCACGCGCAGTGCTTATTTTGGCATTCACCGCGTAGTACTACGTGCCGTCATGTGCTAGAGAAGAAATGTCTCTCCAAATGCTCTGGGTTATTGAACGCTGAAAGTCATCCTACTGCCTCTCAATCGCACAAACGTCATCCTCAGCACTGATCAAACACAGGTCCTAGCATCCCAAGTGCAAGCAACGCGCAAATTGGTCTTTTAGATTTCCAGTGTCACCGTACTTATAATAAACGCTAATTATTTCTGCAGAATTAAAAAATCTAACAAATCCTTACACACAAAAAAATGTATTGTTAATCTTTAAAAAAAAATAAAAATACTTTTGGCACGATTATGTGAGAAAATTTTATGGCTACTTTTTCCAGCGCAAGAGAGAAAATCATGATTCTATTACGGTTTAAATATTCGCTCGTAGAGTTCGTAGAAATTGTTTATTTATTAATTTATTTCGTATTTCATTTTCTTGGCGAAGTTAAGGCTAAAATGCCTTCTCTTACACTTAACCAAATTTCAAACAAATATCACATGCACAAGGTAGCAATAAAATGAGTTGAAAAGTAACTAGTAACAATACAAAATAGTAACTAAGTATATAAAATTGACGTAGTTAAAACAAAATAAGCTGGCAGCTGCGACAAAACGTAAATGAAAACAAATCTAAATCTAAAACATACTTACAGCTTATAGTACATTGACAGCTTTTTCTGTTCACAATTGTAGATATTTATAATATTATTTAGCATTACTATAGTTACCATGACCTCTTTCGCAACAATCAATTGCAATAAATAATAGGTTATTTAATTTAATGTCAGTAAGATGTATCACGATGTCAGAAGAATACCTCTTAATTACCCGTTATTCAGTTTCGCGCAGTTTCTGTCACCTCACCATGCCGTTCAGAGGTATTAAAAAGACTTTAAAAATAAGTTCTCGTACACGTGTATCTAATTTAATACTTTTACATTTGTGCAACAGGCTATTCGGCTCTTTACATTAAGTGAATAAGTAAAATGCAAATATTTACTAAGATGTTAATGTCTTCATGTAAATGAACGTCGGTAATAAAGTTTTCTATTTGTTAGTTCAGTTAAAATTCGGTTCTTATGTAAAAAAGAGTAAATAAATAATTAAAAGCAGTGTAAATGTTTTTCCCTACTGCTTCACTTCCTCATAGTACATTCCTTGCCGCTTCAAATGCGTTGAGGTGAGTACGTAAAGACTTTTATTACGAAACTATTTCACATCTGCACATTATACCAACGTACGAAAAGAAAACAAACTTCGGACAAGGACGGAATGTCAATGTTAAAACACTGTGCTCATTAAAAAAAACTGTTCATAAGCCCTACAACGTAGCTGGAAACTACCTTTTCAGACCGCCGTACTACAAAACGCACTAACCGGATGTATGCGAAACTGAGATAAAAACGTGCATGGACTTTGCTACAGACTTTCCTCCAATGGCATATGGTTGGTTCAAGTGCGATAAAATCGTAATTTTATATTTTTATGAAATATCGCTAGCTTTGTAGACGATACTTGTGAGTGTAGATTCCTCTTACAAAACAATTTTAGCTCTCGTAGTTTTCTCATAACGGTGCGTCAAAATAAAAATTTGCTTGTTCTGCTGCCGTGCTAACAGTGAAAACAAGTTGACTTATGTAAATGAAATAATTCACAGTGTAATAACATTCAATGGGCTATGCAATAAAACGTTAAGAGATAATAATCCTACGAAGTAGTTTTATATTTTCAAAAAATGTTTATTTTTGTAAATTTTTTCTGTACTTTTGTCGTTTTTCAAAAATTCAAAATATGACATTGTGGTTTTTAATGCTTTATTGCATAGCTAATGAGATGTAAATTCACAGTGAATTATTTCGTTTTTAGTAACTACGTATTTTCACGGCAGTGTAACATGTAAATTTTGACTTTGACGAACCGCTATGAAAAAACTATGAGAGATAAAATTGTTTTGTAAGAGGAAACTACACTCACAAGTATCGTCTACAAAACTAGATTTTTTTCATAAAAATAGATATTTATGATTTTGTCGCTCTTGAACACCCTTAAGGGCTTGTTCCTGAGTTTTTTTTTTTTCAGACTGGTGACAATAACTCAAATATTTTTAATCAAACCCTTTGAAATAATTTTGAGTCAGCGCGCAGTCACACGATGCCGAATACTGTGGATGCGTTTTTAAAAATAATGTACCATTCGTCAGCAAAAAAAAAAAAAAAAAAAATTATTTTGCTTCAGTTTTGCTTATTTTCACGACAAAAACGTTATACTTTGGGTGATGAAATCTACAAAATCGTTCAGTACATTTCTATAAAAATAATTGAGCTACAAATTAGAACATATAAGTGTCAAAACAGTGGAGCAAAATTTTGATATGAGTATTAGGTAGTAACAAAAAAAAAATTTCTAAATCACTGCAAAACTCGGTAACAAGGCCTTAAAGTCCCAGAGTGAAAATGGATGGACGGAAATCTTGCAGGCTAGTTCAGCGCTTGGCTCGTTACGGCGATGAGGCATTTGATGCGAGCTTCAAGGCCGCCCTTATATATAGATCCGTCTGTTCTAAGCCTCTAACGCGTACCAAAATAGAAATCTGCCTCTAGTTCGCGTCTCGACGGAATATATAACATCATACGATCCTTACCTTTGTAAGCAGCTTCTCGTAGTGTTACGCCGACAAGCCACCAATTCCAACTGACCGTGCTGAACGGTCAGGTCATATTTCCCCGAGGTTCTTACCCCTTCTTTGTGAAACCCTTCCCCTCGCGAGCTGTAAATTATCAGCTGACCTTGGAGTCCGCTAAGGGCGTGTGCCGTTCAACCCTTCTGCCGCGCCATAAACCACCGCAACCACCCCCTCACAACCCTTCCTTTTTTTTACCTCCTTTAGAGGGTTGTTTGCAGCGGTATTCCGTAGCGTGCTCGCTTCCAAGGGTCGGCCGGCGGACACTTGCGCTGAGGGCACCAGCGTGCCTTACAGGGTCGTGCGGGCCTTCCGAGGTCAACAGTCTGGAAGTGGGGGCCGGTCGCACACTGAATTCCTGGATATGTGCCCTTTACCTTCGCCCTAACTTGCCGCACTCTCTCTCACATGGCTCGTCAGAGACTCGGACATGTTAAAACAGACACAGGTATAGTCTAAATTAACTGCCATACGTTTAATAATACACTGATAAAGTCTAAATTAGCTAGCATACATATGCGCACATAGATAAAGTCTAAGTGATTTATCATACGTTTAAACAGACGCAGATTATGTCTAAGCTTTCATACGTAAATTCAGACACATATTGAGTATAAGCTTTCATGCGTTAATTCTACACAGATAAAGCCTTCACGAACTGTCATATGTTAATTCAAACACAGAAAAAGTCTAGATTAACTATCAAACGTTTCAACATACGCAGATAAAGTCTAAATTAACAATGATATTAATTTTAAAAAAGCCAAGATAAAGTTTGCAGTAACTATCATACGTTTAGTAAAACATAGATAAAGTGTAAATTAAATAGCATACGTTTAATCAGACACTTATAAAGTCTAAATGATTTGTCATACCTTTAAACAGACACGGAAAGAATCTAAACTAACTATCACGCGTTTAAGCAATTATACATAAAATCTACATTCGCTATAATAGTTAAATATATTAAATACAGTTTTAATTAACTATATACTTAAACCAGACACAGATAAAGTTTAAATTATCTGTCATAAGTTCAAACAATCATGGATAGAGCCCAAATTATCTACCATGTGTTAAAATATAAAATATAAAAATTTGAATTAACTATCATATATTAGTTCAGACACAGTTAACGTCTAAATTAACTATCAACTGTATAATCAGACACCGATAAATTCTAACCTGAATATAATAATACCAATAAGGGATTGGTGCATGTTATGTATTCTGTTTTTAAAGTTATGGTACGGTATACACATTTGATTTGTCAGCAAAAGTTATGTTGTGTAATGAGTATTTAAAGTTTTTAAAATTAAATTTGTATTAATTAAGAATCCTGTAACGTATTTGACGGTAACTACAGGTAGGAAAATATTAACATAAATGTGATTCTTCTATATGGTAACTAAGGAGGCGCATGCCATGATGCATTTGAAATGATTTCTCCGTGGAGATTCTAGACAACTACAAAATAAGTTTTTCACAAACTTAACAGTGTCCATAGGAAACAGTGTTTCACGCTACTAATAGGTCATTTCAGCTTCGTAATTACCTCAAGACAGCATGTCTCACATTGGTCATGACTGCCGTATTTCAAAACGGACTAAACTAACTGGGTGTGTGCGTCATGATGGCACGTTAGTTCAGTGCTTAGCACGACGAAAGTGATGATGCGGCATTTTATACTCACGTGAATATCGCTCTTATAATTACTTTGCTTCTGAGTCTCTTAACACGCAGAGCTTCCAGGCAGACGTCACCCTCAAGGGTCACTGATGTTAGAATCATCAAAACTGCCGTTCATAAACTCTCGTGAAATCAATCCGACCATTATCTCCTTATTAGATTTGTGTGTTTTACTTTTATTTATCTGTAGGCCCTGCTATTCGCAACGTCAGCACACTACGTGTATCGTAATCTTCACTGCGAGCGTTTACCTCTCATACTTATTTAAATCGCGTATAGTCCAAGCATCCTGTTCTTGTTTAATCTCTTCATGACGCTGTACTACTCTAGGTTCAACCGTTCCTTGCACTTTAGCTCGTTATCCAAGCTCGTTTTCATTCCAACCGTTTACTGTTCGCTTGCTACATCAATTTTTGTCACTGTAGAGTACTAACCGGATCCGCTAGAACTCCTTCGGCAACACCTACGGTATATTTCCTTCAAGTGCTTTCATCGACCGAGTCTCTGTCTCATATTATGTATCATTGCAGATAATTACAGCTGTAATAAAGATACGTGCAAACTTGTCTCCTATTTCCCTTCTACAAAGAAAAAATTTACTTCTAATTAAAAGGCGTTCTACATGAAACATTTTCTCTTCTACCAGTATTTCGCCCACATTACGGTTTTCCTTCATATAACTTTAAACGGTTATAAATATTTTAAACATTTTTATTGGGATTAACGTTTCGCCGACAGCGAGGTCATTAGAGACGAATTAATGTAATGGTACATCATCAAGAACAGGAAATGGGAATTAAATCAATCTTTCATGGCCTTGTTTAAGGACACATCCCAGCGTTAATTAGTGCCTAAAACGAACCAGCTCTGGCGTAATGCCTAACAGCGTAAAGCCTAACAGCGCAATGCCTAAAAAGTGAGTTAGGCGTTCCCCAGTGTTCGCCTTGGAGAGATTTCAGGAAACCATGGAATACAGATCTCAAGATTGTCGTAGCCGGTAATCGAACCCGTGTTCTCCCGATTGAGAGCCCAACGTCTTGCCGTTGTGCCACCTTTCTCGGTAATAACGGAATATTTTGTAAAGTTAACTTACAATATTATCTAATACTCGTCTATAACATTGGAGTGACAATTCTAACGATCTAAGTGCCAAAAGAGATTAAATTGAGTTTCTTACACCAAAATAAACTGTGTTACAGTGCCTATCTCGTGCTGTAAGATCCAAGTCTCGATGATTTTCCTCATATTTTTATGATGGTCGAATGATCGTCTGTGCACATACCCTTGCAGTGCAGAGTTTATCCTCTACAATTATTACAGTGCAGTGTCTGTTGCAAATGTCAATCGGAAACTTTAGATCCACATCTGTAAGGACTGTAGGAGATTCCACGACCCGATGTGAGATGAGGTAATTTTCGTTGGTGATATCAGTGGCGACTGGAGGTTTTATTGTATTGTATTTATGCAGATTCTCAGAAATGTGCATATACTTCTGTTGATGCACGCACCGTAGACCAACAACAATGGTAGTTCTACTGGCTATAAATTACAGTCTTACCTATCAAAATATGCAGTAAGAGTAATGTGACTGTGCGGAGTGTTGAGCATTCCCGCTGGAATTTCTGAGTAATAATTGGTAGAGCCCACGATTTTCCGCAAAAATAATTCTGCAACAGTTTGTTTCAATGCCTTATGTATAGAGATGATGGTATATCGCGAAAATGTTTTGTGCCAAGATAGCCTTGAAAACACTGACACAACGTAGCTGTCTGCAGACCAATACCAGGCATCCAACATTACAATATCGGGATTCTTATTGGCTCAGTCAAATAGGGCAACAGCTCCACGTACAAGCTAAAGCCAGTAATCTTCTGGTAAGCTGGACGTGTATTGAAATCCATCAGACTGTCAACTTTTCCCGCGATAAACCATCATCTCTACTTATGTGCACATATAAGCTCTCCTTCATGGCGTGGCTTATTTGACTGTGCCAACAGGAACAAGGTTACTGCGACACCACACGTACAGTATGTTATTTGTGGGTAGAACCCTAGACGCTGAGAGTTAAAACAGCCAATCACTAACCATAAGACATTGAAACGAACTGTTGCAAAATTCTTTTTGCGAAAAATTGTGATCTGTAATAACTGGGCTTGCTGTGCAAATACAAATCGTGCTTCATACTGCGGTGATTACAGGTCATGTGGACAATGACAAGTGTATTTCCTGATAGCATGTGTGTCAAAACAATATTTTATTTCCTCTATTAACTTTTTAAACAAGTATTACAGAGATGACTTTCCGATTTTATATATATATATATATATATATATATATATATGTGTGTGTGTATATATATACATACATATATATGTATATATCTCATATATGTATATATGACATATATATGTATGTGTGTGTCTGTGATTGGCACGGGGAGAAACAATGGTACCCCACAATGCAGCACAACTAAGTTACACATATTTAAAGAGAGGTACAATTTGATAAAGACATTTAATTAAAATATTTATTGTTTATAAATTTTGTTCTTACTTACTATAGTACTCAACCAGTGAAATATAAGCATATACAATAATAAAAACATCCATATGACTATTGGCGTGATAACCTACTAAAGCGTGGTCTGTAATGTAATCATTACCGCACCGTGCTGCCATGTATAGTCATATTGATAAGTTTCTTACTAGATACGAAGGCCCAGACCCAATAACTTCACGGAGTGTGTTCGGGTGAGTGCATGCCAGTCGATTGTAGCCTACTCTACGCTGTAAAAATGTTTGTTCTTTTACAATGAAAATCTTTGGAAATCCACTTTCCAAAGAAATCCCTTGCAAAGCTATAAAGGTTGCCTTTGTACAAAAATAACAAGTATATGATTGTAAAATTACACTGCAACAAGAAAAAGTTATATTTTAAACACACTTTTTATTTTAATACTGACATCTAAGTTATTATATTTAATAACTTTAAATAAATAAATATTACATTAAATTAGTTTCAAAACAAAAATAAAGTTTCAAGGAGGCGGATTCGAATACGCGCCTTTCCGCTAGACAACCTTGACTTCGGTGCTATCGAGTTTTATTTTATTTGTAGGTATGTATTCATTGTACAGTAAGTTATGTGACAATTGTATTTTTTATATTAATGCATTTACGCATTATGAAAATTCACTTTATTCCAGAAAAAGGTTCTACAATTAAGTTATTTTGTATAACTATGTAATTTCCGCGAAACTGTGATTTAGGTAGACTTCACATAATTTTACAATGAAAATCATTGTAACATTATAAAAAAATAACTTTAAAAAAAGGTTTTGCACATTCACAAAAGAATGTTAAATTACAAAGACATGCCTTGCCGTTTTTACGAAAGTATTTATTTCGGGGCAGAAACTGCTGTTACGTGTACAAGGAATTCCTTTGCATTATTATAAACTTTACTTTTGTAACTTTACAAACGAATGATTACACAAGGTAAATCTTTGTCAATTTTTCAAAATTTTAGAGTGTACAGCGAAATAGTAACGGGAAATTAGCATATATTTACTAAAAACCCAGCTATCGACAAGTAAAGCTAAATAAAATCATCAACCCTACTCGTATTAAGGTAGTATACTGCCATAGTCCAATTCCACTTTTGATACAAAAGTTTACAGTCCCACAAAGTGTAGGCTAACGAATGAGTATTATTATGAATATATGGAAGTGAACAAACTCGCAATGCCAGCCATAAGTTCTAATATCAACCATAGCGACTACCTTTTTGTTGAGTGCCAGAAAATAAGGCTTCCAAAACACCACAAATACGTTAATTAATTTAAAGCAATGCAAATTGATTCTGCAGAATCACAAAACTATGCAATCTGAAGGAAATTCTTCCTGGACAGTGGAATTAGTAAGAAAAGCAAATTTTGGGACTTTACCTCTTCAGAGCTTTTACTAGAATCTTCTAAACTGCTTGTAAGGATGAACAAATATCACAAGTAAAGGAATATAGAAAACTGGAAAAGACATTGCAAGAGAAATAATGGTGTCGTATGTACCCGGACAGCTGCAATTTAATCATATATAAAATTGGTGGAGTATGACATGTGTGACTTATATTGTTGTCATAAAATATTTTGTTTAGAGACGTTTTCATGAAACACTCCCACAGAGTAATTATTCCTTTATAGCTTTTTATGGTAGACTAATTTTTTAAGATATTTGATTGAATCAGCCAATGTACCAAACATAATATTTGCGTTTGCAAGGTCAAACATTTTTGCATGCCTTTCTTCCCCCTTCTACTCCAGCTTGATTTTTCTGTCGCCTGCTTGCACGAGCGTATAATTTTGCAATTTATATACCGTAGTCTCTTAATACCTAAGGAATTTAATTCCTCCGTAATTGCACATTAGTATACAAGAGACACCCGTTATTGGATATACATGATGTTTCATTTTTTTAGTTTGTGTGGTGGAGTATCAAACCACCCGTAGCTAATGATGGCTTTTTTAACACCACAGTGAAGTGTACGTGGATGGTTTGTTAATCATCTAATTAGCTGGATGAATGCACTTGGGATATCGAACATTGCCCTCTGCAGCAAGAATTAGCTTCGTAAGTTGTATATGTAAGTTTAGGTAAGGTGAGAAAACTTTACGTCTCGTTGACGAGGTCATTGCCGGCGGTAACAAACAACTTGGCACAATGGTAGTAACTGGGGGTAGAGTTTGCCAGCATGACCTATGTCGAGAAACCATCTAGTATTTGCCAGGGGCGATTTAAAGAAACACTGGATGACGGAAATCAGGATTTAAGGAACATGAAACTAATACCGGGTCCTCCCGAATGCTAGGCCAACGGTGTGAACGTTATCAGACATGTAATTGTTACTGTATTACAAAATATATCAACTTGATTACATTAAACATAGAGCGAATTTCCGACAACTATTAAACGAATAATTGATCATTACATACTAAACATATCCAATAAAATATGACCATTTACTCTTGAGTAAGAGCGAAAGAGTAATTTTTTATTCGTGCTTCAGTTAATATATTTTGTCAGGAATAAAGGATGAAATTAATGTAACGAGATAAATTGTCTCCCAAATTAAGTAAAGAATAGACGTGTATAAAAATCACACTGAATTTTTTTTTGGATATTTTACAAAATTGCAGAAAATTTTCAATTTCTTTAAAACTAAGCAACTTTTTTGAAAATACCGGTACAACAAATATTCAGTGCGAGTTCTTTTTTTATACAAATCTTGACGTGTCCCTTGTCTCTGTTATTTAATGTGAATTATTTAATTTCTGTATATAAGTTTGTTTTCGTTTCTTGTCTAAAAACGTTTTGTGCAAATTTGTGTTTGACTTGCCATTATACAAAAAATTGAAAGCTAGAAATTTTTCCCTACCTTATTTCTAAGGCCAGTGATTTTTGGTGACAAGAATTTTGCAACAACTTATTTCAATGCCTTACGTGCACACCTTCAGCTCTGCTTCGTGGTTAATGGCAGAATATAATAGGGTAGATGCGTGGCTCATTTGACTGCACCAACCAGAACAATGTTACCGCGACACCACACGTCCGTGATTTGCGGGTAGAATCCCGAGAAGCCGAAAGTTAGAATTAACCAATCACTGACCATGAAAGAGAGGAACAGATGTACGTATAAGTCATTGAAACAAATTGTTTCAGAATTATTTCCACGCTCTGCGTAGTGTACCTCGTACAAACATAAAAAACTATTAAAACAATTGCATTTTGGTGAGGAGCCCTCCCTTAACGGCATGTTCCATCATTTCCACTGTTTTTAAAATAATTATATTTTTAATCCTAAACGAGAGCAGATACCGTAAAAGTGTTTAGTTTTGTTAAAAAACAGTGTAAAGTTTGGTCACAAATTAATTCACGACGAAATACACAGTAGTTGCTGCTAATTATGTTATTAAGGAAATTTTCATTAAGGCCATTATCTTTCATTTATTAAAAATGATTGCAAATAAATCGAATATTTTTTAACCAAATGCTTTGAAAAAATTTGGGACTGTATACATTCATACAATACACAATTTTAGCGGATGTTTTGTTAAAATAATGTACCGTTTACCAGCCAAAAATTATTTTGCTTAATTTTGACAACAAAATGTGTGTTATTTCAGGGGCAAAAATCTAAAAATCTGTTTGGTGTATTGCAACAGAAAAATTCAGATACAAACGTTAATATATAAGTGTTATAACTGCCAGAATGCATTTTTGATACATGTAGCCTATTCATTTGCGTTAAAAATATATATTTTCGAAACTACCGAAAAACTAAAGAGCGAGGTCTATATGAACTAATTAGCCAAACCTATAAAACTTTTGTCAATAAAAATTAAGCTACATAGTGAAAACATTTTTTACGTAACTGAGCAATAGTTTTGAGATATCTGCTCCCATTTGGGATTAAAATTAACTATCATGAAAGCAATAGACGTTATTAATCATGGCTTTAAGGACGTTGGTCCCGTAAATATGATTTTTTTTGTGTTTTTGTACAATTCACAGTTACACTTTTACACATCAGTTAACATGTAATTTTCCAAAATAAAAAAAAAATTGGGACCGATAGTTTTTGTATTATCAGTCATCAAAATCACATAATGGCCGTTGCGGTGTAGACAAAACTAAAAAAAAAAAAAGTAATTAACATATGAAAACCAAATTACAGAAACTGAAAGTCAGTGTATCAGTGCATTTTGTGACCTGTTTAGTTAGTTAGTGTTGAAAAATTCAGTAACAGTAACCACTCAAATTTATACAAATCTGTACACATTTGCCTCAACGTTTAAAAAATACGAAAATGTGCCCCTTTGAAATCCCAAAGATGTATACAGAATTTAGTAACAATATGAATGATCTTGTTTCAGCTAATTAATTACTTTATTTAAGTTTTGGCTACACCACAACGACCATTTTGTGATTTTGATGAGTTACGATGCAAAAAACTATGGGGCCAATTTTTTGTTCCATTCGGAGAAATGACATGTTATCTCATGTGTAAAAGTTGTACAGTGTTTTGTATAAACAGCAAATAATGCATTTTTAATGCATGATTCCATGAGATTAAAAAAAGTATTGGAATTAATTTCAGTGTGTAAGGGATATAATATAGACGTTGGCGACGGGATAAAGGGAGGTAACGTAAATATGAATCCAGTCAGGCTGGTCATTGCCAAGGCGTGGTAGTAGCAAGCTGTTCTCCGAGCCAGATAAAATAAAAGGGCTGGGCACAGACTGTCAGCTTACTTTACATTCTTTATTGTCCCACGAGCCCGTCGGCACAGCCACGCCCTTATCCCGCGACGTCCGAGGATGTATAGGTTACCCTTTCTGCCCGACTTGGGACTCGAGTGAGGACAGCACACGACAGGGCCCCCGACCCGTAGAAATCACTTAACTTTACTCCTCCCCCTCCTTCTTCTTTACCCTTACAAAGCCTGTATATTTACGAGTGAAGGCGTGGCGGAAAATCTCCTGGTAGTTCTAGTTTTCCATTTGCGGTTGCCGTGATTTGTTCACAGTTAGGCAATAACTTCAGATACCAGCCTGCAAATCCATATACGTCAGTTGTACAGACACGAGCTTATCGCGAAAAGATTTTACCACAGTTTACTTCCAACGCCTTAAGTGTGCATCGGCAGCTGTGCTTCATTGTTATCGGCAGCGTGTCTTTGTTCAGACACGTCTCTCATTTGTCTGCAACAATCGGGATAAGGTTAGTGTGACACTATGTCTGTGACTCGCCAGTAGAACTTCAAGACAAGGTAGAGGTATAACGTCGAATCACTGAACGTAAAGTAGAACCGCAGACACTAAATCAAATTCAGCTGTTACAAACAGTGAATTGTTAATAATTTAAATTCCAGTTAACACTCTGTTTCTGACAAATTAATCTGTTGACTTCACTGAACATCAGTTTTTAGGTAGGTTAAATTCACTGAGAATAAGTGGAAATCATTTTTAAATCAGTAGCATATACATTGTTAAAAATTTCCGTGAATTTACAGATAATGTTACGGAAACGTCTGTTTAATTAATGGAAACATTATTTTGTAACACAGCTATACATAATTATGTTTCATTAATTAAACATATGTCAAACTGCGAGAAGAAACTAAGTAAATAACCGAACGCATTATTGCGCCTGCATCCTAAAGAAGTCACATAAATATGCGAGTTTCAGTAAGTGGAGATAGTTGCCTCCCGTAAATTAACGGACACTTCTGGAGAATTTTTTACCAGCACTTTTCCGTAAAACAACGAAAATTATTTTTAACAGTGCCACCTAATGTTTGTGAGAGTTTTTATCAACTGTTGTTTAGTACTCCTTAGTAACATACTAAAAATTCCACTGGCATTCGGTACCACTTGAAATACTCTCATGTACAACGTTATAAATTTTAACGGAAATGAACCGTTAATAAACGGAAATAGTGTCCGTAAAAGTAAAATACGGAAATGTCTATAGTAAATTTACACTACGGAATCATACGTAATGTCCATAAGTCTGCTGCGGACACTTACACGGAAAAAAAATCGAAAACGTATGGGTTAGAGAGCTGTAAATATCACGGATAGATTTTAATAACGTCACCGGTAAATCTGCAAATCTGTATAAATGCAATTGTAGCATTATAGGCATGTAAGTAAGATTCAGTTCCTTGTGATGAAACTGTTTTACGGAAACTTCTGTTGGATACGGAAATAAGTTTCTGTGAATTCACGGAGGTATCTGGAGAAATTTTTACCGTAAATCGACGGAGAAAATTTTTTACAGTGTAGTCACTGACACAATTAGCACGGTTTCTTCAACAGCACATTTTTTACTGAAAAGACTGGAATTTAATTGGAGTGGTTCATTTCTCACTGATCCAAGTTTAGAGTGCAGGTGTACACAAAAGTCATTGAAAACAAATTGTGATAAAAATTATTCGCCGCACAATCTTGACTTTAGTCAGTTGAAACATTGACTTGATGGGGCCTGCTTAAAGAAACTTATGCAGAAGTTCCATGCTATGATGTCTAAAAATAACGGAAAGTCTATAAATAGTTACTTAAATTAGATCACATGCGATAATCTTGGAAATAAGCACTAACTGACTTGGTGGGAGGCGAGTGTCCCAGCCGCAGTAGCAACCATGGCCCCTTCCTTCAATTGTAATCCGCATTGTAAAATCATATAAATAAACGTAAGCACCTGGTAAATTGGCGAGTTTGTTCTGCAGTAGACTAAAGTGACAAAACACTCCTCTATCCAGGCGAATTTCTTGAGAACTACATGGCTCTTTAATATGTGGAAATAGCAGTTTCCACCTCTTAATGTGTTTCTGATATTTGTTGTCACCTCGCCTCTATCGGTCTGTTAAGGATAACCTCGTCGTGTTACGTCGTATGCTAAAGGAAGCCGCGGTGACAGAATAGTCAGACCATTCGCCTCCCACCAAGGCGATCCGAGGTAGGTCTTCGGATTTTCGCATGTGGGAATCGTACCGGACGATGCCGTTGGTCGGCAGGATTTCTCAGGGATCTCCCATTTCCGGCACTTCTCCTTACTCACCTCATGTCACCCCTCACCAGTACTGAAGACCATGATTTTGAGCGCAGACCAAAATCTCTCTCACTCACTCTCTCGTACACTAAGGATGGAGAGACTTATAAAATTAAAAGTAATATGGCAGAGTTAAGAAATATAATTTATTGCGATAAATTCCAAATAGTAAACGTCCACCTGAAATTACCTGCTATATTTTAGCAGGCGAGATTTAAATACGTTTAGCGGTTAATATAAAGACTGTCCATGAATAACGTTGGAGGGGATTTGAAGACAAGTAAAACGATACAGTATACATGGTCGGAGAGGTTGGGGAATACCTGTAAGTTGCCCTACAAATTGTAGTCTTTGAGGGTCGAGTCGCAGGCTGCATTGAAATAGCCACAACTGGCGCATTTCACTCTGTTACATTAATATGACCTACTCTGTTGGGTTGGAATGAATGTATGTAACAGCAGTTAGAAGCACAGAAGTACGGAGACCTCGGTAGATGTCAACGTAGAGCGATAACGAATGAGAGTGACTGAGGTGATTATGGAGCTGGCCCGGCTCCCCCTGGTATCCCGTTTACCTTTGGTATCACCATACACGAATCCCACGTGTGAGATTCTGGCAGTAACTCCGAACCATAATCGCATTGAGGGACGTGGCCGATATGTTACCGCTGCACATGAACTGCTTCCTTGACGTGCTGTGAGACGTCGCATTCTGCAATTTGTTGCTACATCATCACAGACTGCGAACCTCAAAGACCACAATCTGTGAGTCAATTTACGGATACTTCTCAGCGTCTTCTACCCAAGTAAACTATATAATTTTACATTTCTTCAGATCCTCTACAACGTGATGAAGAGCTTAAAACGTTATTCAGAGACCGAATACTGAGCTTCGCTCGCTGCTTGATGGCTAGAGCAAACGCGGCCCATAAGGCCAATGATTCATATTCACGCTGTTTCTGAAAATATTTTTTTTCTATCGTAAAATAGTCACATGTGTTAAAAATCAGACTTACTATGTAGCATTTTTCCAGGCGAAAATTCTACATTTTTGCTAATTACTGGTATACGTAAATTTTCTAACAGTTTATATTTAGCCAAAATTGCATGTTTTTTTTGTTTGAAAAAAATGGCTACGTAGCAAAACATTATTGTCTAAAAATATATGTAAGCGTTTTACGATACCGGCTCTCTTTCCGGATTCAAAAACTCTTGTTCTCAAAAAGAGTGTCAGAACCTGCGGCCTCAACAGGCCAGCAAAAGACCTTGTTCTCGGAGATCACCGAAACACTGACATTGAATGTACTCACGAATCTCGTTTTTGTTTAGAGGCGTGCCTCGAGGTGTATGTGTGGTGGAAACACAAGCACACGGAGAACACCTCTCTGAGAATAGATAACAGTATTGCCTATATACGAAAATCATGGAACTAGCAACCTCGCGTAACAGAATGGCATTCAATAGTATTGCAGTATTAAATTTACGATCTGTGCTACACGATCTACTTAAAAAAAAAAAACAAGATTAGTTTTACTTGTGGGTTAGCTTACTGATTTCACGTAAAGTGAGTTGCATGAAAAAAAGAGGAAAAGCGATCGTTAGGTTTCAATATTCAGTATACCTTATGGTTTCACTTCATTATCAACTCGGCATGGAAACGTTTGATGCGTTCTATGTCTTGCTGGCAAGTCTCCGGAGTTTTCTGTATGCATACTCTTAAACCAATTCCATTCCATTTGTTCGTTGTCACAGGCCATGGAATGTCATGCGTTCCTTGTCACTATTGCGCTCGTTGTAGTCCAATAGAGAGCAAATTTTATATCCGCAACAGTATGATTTTATCCGCATGTCGAAAGCCAAAGGATTTAACATAGGTTCCAGGGAACGCTTTTTTTTTCATTTGGGGTATTGAGTGGCCCTAATGTGCTATTTTTAACAATTTCAGTATTTTATGGTTTAATGATATGCTATAGTAGGCCTACTAAAGTCAAACATGGCGTCTACAGACAACTATTTAATATCATTCCTAAAACATATTTATTCTAAGATAACTTGATTGAGGATTTGTGTATCTTAACATTGCTCAGCTACAATTTATTTAAGAATCAGTGCCACAGCTACGGTTTTGACGGTTTTTCAAGTTTCAGATAGATTTAAGTAATTATTTAGTATAGTTCTTACAGATTATATAATTAGCGAGGAATGTAACGTAAATTGTACTTTCAAATTAATACAGTTGCCTTGACGGCAGTATTTTAGCTAATTACTCAGATTTAAAAGGAATTTTCATTGTAAGTTTTAAAATATGCAATCTTGTGCTTAAATGTTTAAAATAATAAATTTCAGTTCTGAACCACTGGACAGTATACGAAAAAGAACAGAAAGTTTTACCTTAAGTTAAACAGATTACAACAAAGTTCTCTAGGCCTGTCATAATTTCTTTTTTCACTTATCAACCTCTTCTTGTTAGGTGTATTATTTTTAATTTAAAGTTTTAAGTCTCATTTATGAGTTCGACGTAAAATAACTGAACGACAAAGTCAGTTATTTCAGGATCCTAATTTACCTCGTATCCACAACATGTTTATCCTTACCGTCTCCAAGGAACCTCGAAGGGGGATTAACCAGCTAACGGGGCGTTACGTTATCGTGGTTAAGACAGAGGAGAGAGAGGTGTTATAGGTCAAAGCTTTCAGCGCGATGAGCCGAAGATGGTCGGTAAACGAGCGTCAGAGGTGACGTCATTACACAGTGCCTTAGAAGAGTCTTCAGGTTGCCGGAGCGTTGCTTCAACATCGCGTGACTATACGGAAGTTCGGCAGCAACATATTCTTAAAGGCTGATCACTATAAAGTTACCACTTTTGATGGCCGTCTTACCATGTACAGTAACCAGAAAATACATTTTATGGTTGCCTGACTTAGACTTCGTTTTTTTTTTTATGTTATAAACATGTACACTAAATAATTTTTTGATAACTGCATTTAAAAAATTTAAACTCTATACTGTTTGGAAAATAATCCATAAAACTTAACTAAATTCAATTCTATCATCGTGCATGACAATATTTTTTGAATTAAAATTAAAATAAATAAATTTAGGGACATTTCAAAATTTAAAAAAAAATTAATAACATATCTACCAGTGAAAATCTAGATGCTGCTAGGTGCGTCATAGCAACATAATTTAGTGTAAATTATCTTATTAGCATTATATTGTATAATGAAAGGAAAACATGATTAGTTAATGGTCCCTGGCAAATTATTTTGTGGTCAAGACAAAGTAACTTTTTGATGACTACATCATTTCATTTTTGTCGTGGGCCCAAAAAAATATTTGTCAGGGTCAATAACAACAAAATATTTTGTAGCTACCACTAAATAATTTCCTCTTGATGGTTTAGTTCCTAAAATGGTACCATTTTGATTCTGAGGTGTAATAAGTGAAGAAACTTCAGAACGTAGGCTAAAGGTTTGTTTAACAAAAATCAGTTTTAAGTTAATGTCATCGGTAAACATATCAAATATATATATTTTCCACCAGAGCGACTTGAAACCCGAGAGAGAGATAGAGAGACAGAGAGAGAAGGATATATAGATAGAGAAGTAAATTCCTTTCGCCGGTAGCCAGATAAACGGCACATCTACATTCTACATATGTTAACTCAGAAGCAAATGATGCGTGGCGCACTTTTCTAACCGAATTGACAATATACATCCGAAATGCTAACTAGCTCAAAACAGCCGCCTCACGTATTCGAGCACGGGGCTATCTAAGAACAGGTTTACAGTCCACGACACTTCGTGAATAGCCGTGATGCGGCAATTATTGACAACAGGTATTATATGGCAGGAAACGTTCTTTTCGCTTTTCGGTAGGAGGCAAAATGTTTACCAGTTTAGTCTAATGCTCATATCTATGTCCTCGACAAGAACTACAAGCAGTTGGAATGCCCATTTTGGAGCTAAACAGCACGTTAAGGTAGCTGCCTCGGTGAACGTATTGTGTATGTTCGAAGCCTAGAAGTGCGGGAGCGATGAGGTCGAGATAGCACACGAATCACGCCTCACCATAGCCTCTAGGTGTAGGTTTTAGCCGACAGCTGGTGTCCCTATCATTTCATGAAACAATATTGATTACGAAGGTGTTTTGTACAACCCCTATGCCTTTTAAAATATTCTGCGCCAAGATTTATGGTACATAACATGCAAATTTTGAGATAATCGCATCCTTATGAGAAAACTATGCGAACTAAAATTGTTATGTAGGAGGAAACTACACTCACAAGTATCGTCAACAAAACTAACACTATTTCATGTATATATATATATATGATTTTACCGCACTTGAACGCACTTAAGCGAATGCTTTCGATGAATGCCCTGGCGTCAGTTGAGCAACTACCTATTAGAGCAGCTGAACCAAGTGTTGATTTAGCAATGGTCGGCCTTAGTGACTTAGTGCACAGCTTCTTATGCAATCACGCAATACATCATTAAAAACTTACCGTTACAGAAAATTGTCTAACTATGACGCGAACTTCATAATTTCACTCTCTCCCAAAATACGTACTAAATAATCGGTGCGAAAACATCTATTTTTTAAAGATTTTTTAAAATAAACAAGCAATTGAAAATTTTAACAGATAAAAATGTGGCTACACGTGTCGTATATTCCCTTTAAAAATTAAGTTTAAAACTGTATTGCTTAGTTTACGTGAAAATACAAAACATGTAAATACTTACGTGATGACTTCCCAGAACAAAACTAAACTCTCAAGACTATGTTATCCTACGTACCACTATTGCAAAATCTCAAAATTCAGGACACGTAGTAGAAGATAAATGACGAACAAACTTTCAAAGCTAAGTGTCTGTCTTATCCATTTTTACAGAAAAACTAATAAAAATTGATATGTTGGGATATTAACGAAAATGAAATCTGGTAGGTAAGCATTGTTCGTTATTTTAACTGTAAAGTTCTGATTATGAACATGAAATATGTAAATACCATATTCAGTTCGTTTGTAAAGAAGAACATGGACATATATGGCGTTAAAGGTAGTAAACTTGCAGGAGGCAGCATTTTATAACCGTACGCCTTTCATGAGGTATCACTTGTACCCTTGTTACAGGCTGTTCACTGTAAAGTGAGCACTCAGCAGAACTTGTAATTAATTAAAAAATGTTTTATTTTGCCAACATATGTTAACTTTTGAGTGTGTTGAAACGTTTACACTGGTTTTTAGTTACATAGAAGTTTTTATATTAAAAATAGTAAAACATGGCTGCAAAACAGCTGAAAGAAAACTTCATGCTGTGCTCACATTTTTGTGAACGGACTAATATACAGTTTCCGTGGAATGGACACGTCTGGTTTTGAATGAAAGCAAATAATTGTCTGAGTCATAAAATGCATATGTACGTTTCTATACTTCTGATTACAAATTCGTGTGTAACTCACAGAACTTATATCGAAAATATTTTTTTTTTATTTATGTACATTTTTGGATATGACTGGTTTTGAAAAATGGCTCCTTAAAGAAGTAGCATCTTGGCTGACACCTTTTGATTCTGTACTGAAATTAACAGTAAACCCATTCGCCTGCCTGACATTGAAATGAGTCTCAGCATGTGTCAAGAATTTTTTTTTTCCGTAACGAAAATAGTAAGCTGCACGAAATTATGTTTCAAAACGACATGCTTGCTAAAATGAGCAACGGAAGTTATTGTAACCCTATGGATTGTTTCAGTAACTATATGCTTATAATATAAATTTAATTCGACTACATATTCTCAGTGAATTTCACCCTCCTGTTAATTGATTTTCAGCAAATTCTGAATGTTTAACAGTCAGAAATATTTTGTTAGCTGGAATTTCAGTGATTATTATTTTTCCGATTGTAACCACAGATTCTAATGACTCTTTTCCTCTCTCCCTCATTCAATTCGTAAAAAAAACTTTAATAATGTTGCTGTGTAGGCTATAATACAAAAGAAATTACAATAAAGCCATGCACTAGGATTTTCTGCATAGTCGCGTTCTATAAAATTTTCACGGACACCGTTTAAAAAAAAGGTTCAGGCAAGTCGCCGACGTAAAGGCTGTACGCCAGGTCAGTGTCTTGCGTAAAGACGCGATGATACAATTATCGCCCTTATCCTTTCTACACGTACTTCTCTCAGACGTGCTTCAGGTAGGCGACCACCTTAAGTGTCAGCTGAACTTAGCCAATGCATATTTGTTCAAGAGTTTGGCTCTCTGAAATGATTGAAAAATAAAAAGATTAACCCGCACATGTGAGGTTTTTGTTGTATAGTTTCTGAAATAAATTTCCCAAAGTTCCCGACGAATGACACAACAAATAAGTCAAGCTTAAAGAGGCTGAGACAGTAAAAATTTCTAGCCTTAAGTAACTCTGTAGTGCTTAAAATTATGTTACTTCTTATATCAGAGTTCTTCAAGTATCCAGTAGCTACTCAAAGACGGCGGTCGAAAAACTTCGTGTGCTATTTATAGTTGCAGGTTACCGTATTGACCCTATTTATGCATGTGCACATACATGACTCTCTATACTGCCTCACAATCACAACTCACACTACTGTAGGCTCATGTAAAAATATTTTTCAGCCGAACACTTTTGTCCGAAAAATTTTGACTAAAAAAGCTAGTTAATAAACTTAATGATAAATTTTGAACCATTACCAAAATCAAGTGCCTATTTTGGCTATATATATATATATATATATATATATATATATATATATATATATATATAATATATATAAGCCCTGTACATATACCGTGAGAAAGAGAGAGATAGATTCGGAAAGGAATGAATGCAGAATTCACCACGGCTTCAACACAGTTTTTTTTTTTTAAGTAGAACATGAATGGTACAATTTTTTGCCAATATTAAAGACAGGCCATCAGTTGAGTGCCATACACGTAGAGTCGATTAGATAAGAGATAAGTGTGAAAGAGCTGGCGTGAGTTCTATACTATTATCATTTTTCCTATGAGACTTTAAGCGGTGACCACATTATTTTATCTGTGGGCAGCGTGGTTCAAAGTCTAACGCTAGTTTCTATTGCAGTGTTTTTTAGAATCCGGATGTTATGTTTCCAGATACGGCAGCCTGTAAAAGCCGTTTCTAGCCATGATTCTAATGAACGCGTCGAATTTTCAAACTATAGCGACATAGTTTGGAGTGTGCATTCTTTTCGTAGATTTTAAAATATAATGTGCGTTAAATAATTTCGTCAAACAAAGAATAATCGTAACTCACTGCAACGTATTTGAAGCGAAGCTAGGAAGGCCCCTTAAGAGTGTTCAAGTGTGATAAAATCATAATTTTATATCTTTATGAAATAGTGTTAGTTTTGTAGACAATACTTGAGAGCACAGTTTCCTGTTACGAAACAATTTTAGTTTTCATAATTTTTTCAAAACGGTGTGCCAAAGTCAAAATTTGCTTGTTCTGTTGCCATGCAAATAGTGAAAACCAACGGACCTACTTAAATAAAAAAATTCACCGTGATATTACATCCCATGAACTATGCAATAAAATATTCAAAAGACCATAACGTAATATTTTGGAATTTTTAAAAAATCACAAATCTACAGGAAAAAAGTTGAAAATTCAGCAATTTTTTTAAATACAAAAATTGCTCACGGGATTGTTTAAAAATGTTTTAACACATAGCCTGTGGCATGTTATTTCACTGTGAATTATTTCACTTACGTAAGTCAATTGGTTTTCCGTATTTGCATGGCAGCAGAACATGCCAATTTTGACTTTGACGCACCGTTATGAGAAAACTATGCGAGTTAAAATTGTTTCGTAAGAGGAAACTGTACTCACAAGTATTGTCTACAAAACAAACACTATTTAATATAAATATAAAATTATGACTTTATCGCACTAGAACACCTTTAAGGGCACCGCCTACCTGCGCGTTAGAGGCCCAGAAGTGACAGAGATGTGACGGCGACCTTGAAACGTGTTTCAAATGCCGCAACGTTTCAACGAACCTAGAAATGAAATAGCGTGCAGGATTCCCGCCGATCGATTTTTACTATATGGAATATTAAGCGGTGGGCCGTTCTAGTCGTGTTGGATGATTTAGAAAGTCTTCTTAAATTGTGTGGTGTCATAAAGTGAAATTCCACGGTCTTATCGGAAGTGTGTTTTCCTTTCGTACGTTGACACAGTGGAAACACAGAAAAAAACCTGTTTACGAACACACTGCAGGCATTTGAAGAAGCTGTCACCTCTGACGCAGAAATAATTAATTTTCATACTAAAACCAGACAATTAAATAAAGTTTCATGGTTCTGTGCGTATTATCGTACGTAATAGTCACTAGGTGTAATATGGCTTATGTATTGTGAGTACTCATGCTTAATTCGAATTCTCAGTTAACTTAATAGTTTCTTGATTACGTTTAAATAGTTTGTGTATAACGTACAAATTGCAATGCAGCGTATTTAAATCAGTCTCTATTGTGATATTTTCAATTAAATGTAGGCATCCAAAATCTTGTAACATGAACAAAATAACACACCCGAACACGTAAAACAAGTACTTGAAAACGCATTTTTAATAATCGTGCACCAATACTCTAATTTTAAATTGATAAACGAAAATCGGGAAGAATAAAATGGTATATATCCGCTGAAATATTGTAACCTCACACAAAAATAATATAACATTGTAGCCAGTTTACACTGTAAGCCTTGAAGTTGTAAGGGCGGACTTGCTAAAGTTCGTATTTTCCACCGTCAAGACGTTTACTCAGTTTGCGACCGGCCTTAGACGACCCCGGGAAGGGTTAAGAATTTTTTCCACCCTCAAGTTTGCCATGAAATCGTCCCCCCTTCCATCCCGCGACGTAAAAAGGGTTGGGCAACGCTTGACCTTCAGCGAGAAAAAAGGAAGGAGAAACACCCCGTTGTTCCGTTATTCCAAGGCGCTGGCCATTGTGGCGGTCTGCGGTTTACCCGGACAATCCCCTCGGAGGTCGTTGGCTCAAAGCCCCTCTAACGCGCTCGACTGGGATGGTAATCGAAAATCTGCGAGGTCGAGGAATCGATGAATCGTTGTATCTAATCCCACGAGGGATCGGCCTTTTAAGGCCCGCAGAAAGGCGAACGCCCGGCTATTGTTATATTCCTCTGTTAGCTGTGGACTTCTGAACTTTTGACTTAGGACTGGTATAGGTTAGACTTATATGTCAGTATTCCGTTCGCCAATTTGATGGCTCCTAAACTGGATGACATCATTACAGAAATACACGTTTCGATAAAGAACGAGTGTGTGTAAAATGTATGTGTGTATATATACCACCACAGCCATGTCATATCGTCAGAGTCAGTTATTACACACACATATATACACATACAGGATATTCACAACAAATCCCGACAAACTCCGGCATGTGATTCCTTGCGAAAAATAAAGTAGAAAATATGTAAGACATTTTGTACGTTACCGTAATAGTCAGGGAGTACCGTAATTCGCCTTTGAAAATCAAATTCCAAAACTTTGATTTCCCCACAAACCGAAAACTAATCGACGTTAACTGACAAAACTCAAGACATTACTTCGTGGCAACACGGCCGACAAACCAACGGTAAACGCCAGTTGATACATTCAACCCTTAAGAAAATAAAAGAAGGATGGGGGCACCCTTAAATTGCTGAAAACTTTTTTAACGTGAGGATAATCCAACATTTAAAAGTGAATTTTCGGGTGATGTGAACTTAGTAACAAAAAAACTTCCACTTGAAGCGACTGTCTAGGACTCATATATGTCACTGTTCCGTGTCAAATACTTTCTCTGCAATGTTTACAATAAACACAGGTTTATGCTTTACTTAAAGGTGGCCCACAACCTCGTATTCCATACGTTGCACGTATGATTTATTTTAATTTATAAAAGGAGTATGCGGGTGGTGTTTGTTGGTGATTTTCAGACCAATACGGACGATTTAATTTAATTAATTAAGTAAAACGTGTACGTGTACAATATGAGACATTTGAGAAACTAACCCCTTAACTAAATATTGTAGCACAGATAGCACCCACTGTAATTTTAGTGTGTAAAGTGTCATGTACATTGGTAAAAAACAGTAATGCAGTGACCGTCTTTCATTATAGCCACGCGTCCCGTGTGTAGTGGATTGCCTACCTGTCAGGCCACGCGCTTTCTGTTTTGAATAATGTCACCACGGATTTCTCGCAAACGATTCATCTGAGGGTGTTCGGAAAGGCGGCCTTTTTTTATTTAAACGTGCTGATTACTAAACACATAAAACAAATCTCTTATAAGTGTTCGTTAATAAGTTTCATGTAAACGCAGGTTGGCAACCCCATTTCCACAATGAAGGGGGTCGATCTTTCCAACCACATTTCCCGAGGTGAATTATCTCCATTACACAAAACACCAGTCGCCTATTTTGTCACTTCATCGCAATTACTTTTTAATATATGTTATTTAAATAATTTCAAAGTCCGACTTTTGGGGGCGTACAGCTCCCTTAATAATCAATTTCGGAAAAGTGGTTCTTACATTCCTGTCTTATTTTTTCGTAAGGAATCACCTGTCAGCGTTTGTTTGTGTTATTTAGACTCCCCCCCTACTCTCTCTCTCTCTTTCTCTACACACACACACACACACACATATATAGGATGAAACACTTTAAGTGTTACAGAGCAATAGCACTCAAACTAGTGATCATATCCACAAATGTTTCAGACAAAAGTGCCAGTGTCCCTGAAGACCGTCATACAGGGCCACCCTATTTATTTTATCGGTGGAGGTGCTGAATCTACGTCAAGGTGAACTAAACTTTGTTAAATGGAACCATGTATCTTTTTTTCGATGACATGAGTACCGATTTGACGATCCCAGGCTCCGGCCATCCTGATTTCGGTTTTCCATGTTTTCCCAAAATTGCTCCAGAATCTGTCCTTAACATTGTACCAAGCTGTGGGACACTGTCTCTAATAACCTCGCGGGGACCGCGGTGGCCGAATGTTCAGACCATTCGCCTCCCAACAAGGCGTTCCGGGTTCGATTCCCGGCGGGGTCGGTTCCTGGACTTTCACATGTGGGAATCGTGCTGGACGATGCTGTTGGTCAGCGGGATTTCTCGGGGATCTCACGTTTCCCCCGCCATTTCATTCCGGCGCTGCTCCATACTCACCTTATGTCACCCCTCACCTGCGCTAAAGACCTCGATGTTAAGCGCTGACCAAAATCTCTCACTCACTCACTCTAAAGACCTCGCTGTGAGACGCAAAGCTTACTTAACTTACCATCTAGCCAATGCGCTTCCGCGGCCCTTATAACCAATGAAAGTACTGTCCAATAGTTTCTAGCTATATATGACGGTAGTCCCTTACACAGAAGCTTAAAATTAAGACGTGACCTTTGAACGATTCTTGCAATGGGTTCCCATTATTAACATAACAGTTTATTTGGACATACGCCATTGCGGGCGATTGTTGCCCTATTGCAGAAAATCCCACAAAAAAAAAAAAACAAAGGAAGAAAAGCCAGTAAACTGTGGTCAACATACGTAAAACATGCAGATAATTCCTGACAGGAATTTAGTCATATCCCAGAAGACGACACAAGGACAAAAAAAAACAGATACAAATATCACAAACTTAACTTCTAAGTTGAATATAGTAGACTGGAGAAACACGACAAAAAAAGCAACAAAAGACAGACGAAACATGATAAAACCAAGAAAAATGGGGTGTGTGAAAAAGGCACCAAATGTACGAACGACGACGACAACACAAATAACTAGAGACACGAATGGATGTGAACACAGGCAAGACACAACACAGACAAACAACAGACGAAAAAATACTAGGCTTCTCAAGACAACAACAGATGCGACATTTCGGGAACGGGTATCTGTTCTCGTCTTCAGGTTCATGTACAGACTTAGGAACTCCAGCTGACTGACTGACATCTGAAAAAACAAGGTTTTTTTGTTTTATTATAAATTTTTCTGCAATGTGACACCATTAGCCCAAAATGGCGTATGTCCAAATAAACTGTTATGTTTATAAAATTAAGACGTCTGCTTAGAAGATGGCAAAGAATGATGGTATTACAAATTTTGGCAGATCCATTTTCTGCATAACATTTTACTTTTTTTATTAATCTGGTAGGTCTACACTGAAAGAAAAATTTTGTTGGAAGATTTGCATGCAAAATTATTTTGTAGTAACCACAAAGTAATTTTGTGGCAGCTACAATATTTTAGTGGTGTCAACAAAATTTTTTGTGGAGACCATAAAATAAATTTTGCCCGGAAAATACCCACAAAACATTTTTTTGTGTATGTTGTAATGAATATGTGCACCACTTACGCGTCTTACACCATTCTCCGTGCGAATAAGATATATTTTTCAAAAAATTAAAATAGTACAGTTCACACAGAAGAACGCTTCTCTACAAACGTTGTAAAATTTGTCAACATAAATCTATAGATAATTAACCGTAATGGTTTTCGGAATTTTTATTTACATTAGTTGCGCGTTCGGTAATTTATACAACAGTCAAACATCCGTTATTTTAAGCGACAAACTGCTTAAACGTTAAAAGTATTCTTGATGTTTATTTACTTGAAGATTTTGTCAATAATGTCCCAGATCTCGATCAAAAACCATTAAAATAAGTTACATCAGAAAAAAAAGACTATTCGTGACTTCAAGCAGGAGACGTAAAAAGTTTACGACTCCCAGAAAATTTTTTTGGCAGAATAAGAGTCAATAAAAGTTGCAAGATGTCAGTCATTAAAACGGCGCATCAGCATTTGAGGGAATTCCATATTCAAAAATACTGAATCATTCTCTACACTGTGGCGGAGAATTTGCTCTCCAACTCAATCTTATATGTGAGGGCCGTTTCTATTTGTTACTAGACTTGTTTACTTCATATGTTACTTATGTAACTTAAGATAGTTATGAAATTTTATAAAATAATACTGCATTACGCAAGCAGCCAGATATGCAAATACCTGAGAGTTTTTTTAAACACGTTTAACAACATTTGACTTTTACATAAACTGTTAGTAAAATAATATTTGATGTCTTTGTGAATTATTTCAGCATTAACAGTTTTTTCTCTCCTTTCTACGTTTTCTAGAATTATTATTTTAAAATATGGTCGCATTTGATTACAAATAAAAATCCTTTTCAAATTATTGTTAACATATTAAAGTGGTTTGCAAGTTGAATGGGTTATTGCTTCGGAAATTAGCGTGTACATTTTTTTATAAACAATAACTCTACAATTTATTTTTTCGAAATATTTTTTCAAAGTCAACACGCATAGTTAGAAATAAATGTCGGTTACATTAACTAGTTATTTAATTTTAACGTAATAAATAATTTTAAATTCTTGGTGATCATGTTTAGTACTAAACAAATGCTAAGCGGTACTGCTATAAGAAATTACGTTATTTATTTTAGAAATACATCAAGAGTAGCTTAAGTGGACCACAGTGATCTATTGATCCTATGTACAAGTGCGTTGACCCGAGGCGCAGTTTCACCGTGTCGTCTTGATACGAGTATGGGTGACCGCGTCATTTATTGGAGGGAAATATGCAGAAATGTGTTTTGTACGATCTTCAATTTGTTTCGTACCGATGATGAGTACTAGATTTACGCTTGAGGGTTGGAAAATAATGTTGCTAATAGTCATGATGTTTTTACAGTACTGAACAATCCTGCTTTGAAACATTTATTTTGGTGATCAGTTTCTCAAAAACAAGTTAATTAGTAACACCAAAAAACACAGATTAATAACTTACCTTATAACATTACAATAGCCAATCAGGTAGGCTCATAAAAGCTGTTAACAGGTAGTTCAGTCACAAACGACATATTGTTATATTGTAAACATAAATTGAGACTACTTTTACAGCAATGAAAATTTTCTAGCTTTCAATGTTTTTGTATAATAGCAAGTAAAATTCCAAATTTGCAAAAAACAAAACGGTTTTGTAACAGAAATCAATACCAAACAACTTACAGAAATGAAATACTTCATACTGAAGAACAGTGTCACGGCTACGTCAAAACAAGTAAGAGAAAACCGCTCAAAATTCTTTGTATAAAGTGACAGTCTTTGTTTCATGTCCAGCGATATTTCAAAAATACGAAAAAATAAAATATTTAGTGAGATTATAGCCCATGACACTATTATTCAGTGTGAATATTTTTGTTCATCTGTTGATTTTTTCTTGTAAAAACAGTTTTATGGAAATTTTGGCTTTGAAATTTTACCATACAATAACTATATAACACAATATATTTTTACTATTGTAAAAATAGTCACAATAAATGTTTACAAAAAAACAAAGCTCATACCAATAAAAATTATTAAAACAAGTAAAATTTTAAATTTTTGGTAACTCCCCACCCCCTTTTTAAAGAGCAAAATTTATTTTCTATGTTTTAGAGTATTATAGTTTTGTGATTCAAATGATAGAAAATGTGGCAACGTAACGAAACCAACGAGAATAAATTTTCTATCACTGTCTAATCACAGTATGTTGCAATACAAATTAATATACAAATATTTACATATCCCATATATGTGTGTAATATTCTCAATGGTATCGAATGTCTCAAGTGTTTCCTTAGGTCACAGCGATTAAATGAATAGTTTTTCTAAGTCGGAAAATGAATTCTCCTTAAATAGTAATTATTTAAAGCTTGGTTACTTTTACTTTGAATTTTATCATAAAATGTTTAATATTATTACATCCAACGCCATAAACAAATATCCACGAATCACAACACTATAAAATCTCAAAACTATAAAATACGCTGCTAGATGTTTAAACTTCGGCATGCTTTTGAGAAACATGACTTTATGACCCGTCAAAATGGCTAGATTGTCGTAGGTTTATGGGTAAATACCAGTATTCGAAATACACTCAGAAACATACGTTGGAATTTAAACCTTGCTTACCCAAATAAAATCGTATTCTCATCGTTTATAATGTCCCATACGAGAAAAAACTAATTGTTAAGAACCGCTTGGGCGTACTGCGGCGGGGCTCTTAGCACTCTATCCAGTTTGTGCCTCACACACAATCTCAGCCAGTCTAGAGAGCCACCTTAAGAATACGGGTCCGTGTTAACCCCTTAAGGTCCACTGTAACATATGTGTTACATAATTCTTTAAAATTTTTAATATATAATTTTATGTCAAAAATAATTTTTGTCTTTGTATTAATGTGTTTAGGAACACTTGACATTAGATTGTAAACAATAAGTTTGGCACTATCATTGTTAGTGTAATCTATGGAATTTTTTTTTCAAGTAACCATCTTGTGAAAAATACTTTCATGATTGGCTGTGCTGCTGTTTACTAAACAAAGGTGACTATAACATTTCCTTTATAAGATAATTTGTGTATCAAATTTGATACATTGGGCAACAATAGACACTGATTCAACTTTAGGTTATGTAACGTTTTATGATTTATAATAAGGAAATCATGCTTATATGGGATGTGGTATTAATTTTTATTAATTGTGAAGTAAAACTGCCTTGTGTGGGTTACCGATTCAAGATAACAATGTACTGAATTAAGCGTAACGTGTAAACTGAAATGACCTTACAGTCCATAGTTTTTTCTAATGTGGCTGACAAACTGTCTATTTACAAATGATTCGCGCACCAGGAAGGGTAAAGAAAGTTGCAGTTCCACCTGAATATTCAGAAGATGAAAATATAGATGACAGTGATGATGACAGGGATTGGACACCTAACCAAACACGTGTTGAAATGTGTTTTACAGGTATACACAATGTTTACAATAAAATATATTTTTGTTTTCTGGCTGTCTACGTCAGGCAACAAATAATTGTTTATTTTCATCAGGAACAGATATTGGCCAGTAAAAATCACTGTTATTTCTAATGATTTTATAATTTTTGTCATTGGAATCTGGTAAATTAGTCTTGTTTTTTTATAAATTTGTTATATTATTTGATGCTACAACTGTTTGTAACAAGGCATCAATTTCTGTAAACTAATTACATTCAATTTTTTTTTTTGGGGGGGGGGCGCATCCCTGCTAAAAATGTGCTGCCAGTGTTTCTTATATTTCCCCCCCCCCCCTTCCGAGCCCAAAAATGTTTTCAGTACGAAAACTGCTAAAATAGCACTATTATTCACCAAAAATTTAAATTTTGTTTGTTTATGGAATGTTCAATTTGCATAGTATCAGTATTTGTTCACAGTTTACAGACTCGGATGGCAGTAGTAATGATGATGACTGTGATGCCAGCGATGAAGTGTTACCACGACCGTCATGTTCTTCAGGAAGGACATCAAAGCCAAAACAATGCTGGAGGGAGGTACCATACAACCTAAGCGAAAAATTATTTCCTGTGTGGACAGGTAACGCTGGTGAACCAGATTTAGTGCAGTTTCCTGTAGACTACTTTTGTTCATTGTTTGATGAAAAAATTATAGACAATATAGTTCAACAGTCTAACTTATATAGTGTGCAGAAGAACCCTAACAAGCCATTGAACACGAACAAAAAATACATTGAACAATTTATTGGCATATGCATTTATATGTCGGTATATGGTCTGCCCCGCAGTCGTATGTATTGGGCTAGCAACACTCGCGTCGATAAGGTTGCTGATGTGATGTCCCGTAGTAGGTGGGAAGAACTGAAAGCAAATTTGCATTTCAATGACAACTCAAAATTGCCAGCAGGAAATGATGGCAAAAACGACAAACTGTTTAAAATCCGTCCACTGTGTGAAGTTCTTCGTAGCAATTTAAAAAAATTGCCTATGAATGAGCAAATGCTCTCTGTTGATGAACAGATAGTTCCATTAAAGGGCCAAAGTTCCTTGAAACAATATAACCCTAACAAGCCTAGTAAATGGGGACACAAAATCTTTGTGTTGGCTGATTTCAAGGGCCTCCTCAAAAACATGGAAATATATTCTGGACAGACAGAACATGACCCAGATTTGCCAAACTTGGGAGCTAGCTCGAATGTGGTTCTAAGGCTGATTCAGGACGTGCCACAGAACCAAAACTACTTGCTGTATTTTGACAATTGGTTTTCATCGCCAGGCTTGCTTGTAACCCTGGCAAAGCTTGGAATAGGATGTCTCAGTACTGTCAGACTGAACAGATTTTCTGGTCTATCTTTTTCAAGTGACAAGGAAATGAAAAAAAAAAATGAAGAGGGTGTATTGAAGAAAAAGAAACGCAAATTGACGGGATTGACATCAGGGCAATAAAATGGAATGACAACCGCTGTGTAGTGGTTTGTTCGACTTTCGAATCTGCACATCCAGTTAGCGATGTGAAAAGGTATGGCAGTAAGCAGAAAGCCACGATTGATGTTACATGTCCTAGAGCAATAATCACATACAATAAATTCATGGGGGGAGTTGACCTCATGGATGTTCTGATAGCATACTATCGCATTCAAATCCGATCAAAGAAATACTACTTGCGTTTCTTTTTTAACTTTATTGACATTGTGCTCGTCAATGGATGGCTGTTGTACAAGCGCAATTGCGATTCTCAAAATCTTGCCCATAATGATCGTCTAGATCTTTTGCACTTCAGAACTTCTGTTGCCGAAATTCTCTGCAAGCAAGGTGTTGATGTAAAGAAGCGTGGCAGACCATCATCGTCCCAAGTTGAAGCAGACCGTCAGTTCATGCTAAAGAAGAAGAAAAAATCAGCAGCCGTCCTACTATTTTATATTAGTGGTCATCGACGATGATTTATTTAAACACGTATATGGGAACCGCCATCTTAAAATTGCTCTGCAACTTGTTTAACTAGTTTGAACTAATACTCTAATTTTGTAAATACAAAATACAATATGCAACATACAATACAAGTAGTTGATTAACGAAATTTATGAGAACATCACAATTTGTCTCGGACAGTTACATTGCATAGTTAAAACAATTTACAATAAAGTTACAGGGCAATTTTCACGTTATCGGCTCTCGTCTGAGTTTCACACACACACACACACATATATATATATATATATATATATATATATATATATATATATATATATATATATTTCTAAGAAACTCTGGCCAAAGCACTTAAGAGAGAGAGAGCTAGATGCAAAATTTATTTATCGATTTTCTGCAATAACTTCTGTTTTAAAACAGTTTTGGTAATTCTGGCAACGTTAGGGCATAGAAGATATTTGTGGTGAATTTTGGTAACCATAATCACTCTTAAAAGTTAGCTTATAATTCCCTTGCAATGTTTTTGCACGACAAATCAATGAAAGATTCCTTTACTATTTACGTCAAGCAGTTTATCAAGAATATAGCCGATGTGTTGTGAAATACAATAGTTTGACACTACAGTCTGAATAAATGTTATGGACCGAAAACTGATAAGACAAGAAAATTTTCTAAATTCCCCTTAGGGTGGTGGCCTGCACACACTATTTTGCTCGTTTGTGTCCAGTGCGAAGTGCGAAGAGCTACGGATGATATATTACGCACATCACGCCTCAACCTAGCCTCTAGTGCAAGGTATGGTATATGAGCTTTACGTCACAATGCCAGGAGCTGGGAGAGGAGCCTGCCGTGGCCTTTGTTATGGGAACCATCCCGGTATTCGCCTGGAGCGATTTCGAGATACCATGGAAAACCGAAATCAGGATGGTCGGAGCCGGGGATCACACTGGCTCTTCCGAATGCTAGTCCAATGTGTTACCGTTGCGCCACCTCTCTCGGTGACTGTAGTGCAGGTCAGTGGACTGGCGTGAAGTTTTCTCGCCGAAAACTAACCTCTATGTGACATTCTGAGTCTACCTTATCATTTTATGTCACAATATTGAAGGTAAATGTGCACATACACGCCTATGCACTTTTAACGATTTTGCACTAATATTTGCGTGCTTCTAAAGGACCGCATAAACACCAAGTTCAGCCATATCTGGCCCGAGAGAAAACCAGATTACTGGGTGACCTGAAGTTGATATACATACGTGGAACTATTTTTTTAATGCAATTTCTGAGCAGACTTCATTCACATACGTTCATCTGTTTTTGAATGATATTGTAACTGCATAATCTCTGCACTCGTATCAGTGCCCTAGGCAGGAGGCCATATTTAAGAAAGCAAGGACAGTTACTATACTGCAAAAAGTTAAGGTAAATTTACTCTACGTGTGTTGGAAGTTAATAACTTCTATGTGTGAGGGAAAATAACTCCACGCACGTAAGGGAAAGTTACACAACTAGTAATGTAAGTTTTCATTACGTGTTGGTGTAGTCCGTTCTATGGAATTTTTACATAACGCTTGAGTGAAATTTCCGAGTAGTTTTTGTGGAAATTTCCATACATGTTTAAAAACCAGGTTTTCCGCATGCAAGGTTTGGTAATATTCCCATACACTTAACGAGTAAAATTACAAATTTATTTACATTGATAGTATAGCACAATTCTTAACCTGTTTTGTAAAATATGCCAAGTTTTGCTCTCGTAATTTATGAATTAATTTTCATTAAATAACACAGCTTTTTTTTGCACTTTCCTGCACCAGCACTCGATAGTGTATCATTAAAATATATAATAGTTATAAAATACGGTTTCGACCACTTGAACTACCTTGAGGGAGCAGCTGTCAGATCTCGCACGACTGTCGGAGGAGTCAGCCACGAGCACCCGGATATAAGGAATGTGGCCACAGGAAGCACTCCGGAAGAGAAGGTATAGTTAAAATTAGAGGCCACCGAGATCTCTACCAGATGAACCACGGCCAGCTCGTGTGGGAACACGGGTGTCTCCCAGTTGGCGTGTTGATTTACGCGTGTTTGATGGTTCGGGCAGACCACGCGCTACCGCAGGGGTGACGACTGATGCTAGGGTGGGAGGGAGGGGGTGGGAAACGTGCGCGGCTCCTAGGTTGAGGAGGAGGGGGGAGTCATAAACAGTCGGTTTATGGCACCATCAAATAAACAGGCCAACTTGTTAGAAACCACCGGCAGGGTTTTACTGCTGCCACCCCTCCGCCTCCTACTTCCGACACCTCTTGGCCGTCTGGCGCAGACAGTACGCCGCGCACGTCGCGGAACATGGTAGGCTCTTTGAAGGCTGGAGGGTGGGGGGGGGGAAGGTGAGGCTGAAGGAAACGGAAGGGCGAAAGGTCGGGATGACTCTCCTCAGACCAGCGACATGGAAGGACGATCCACGTGCCCACTGCGGTACCTTGCAACAGCTCAGCTTCCAGTTCCCCCCTCCTTTTTGAGGCAAGTGAAAATTAGCGTTTCCGAATCGTGGTTGTGAAAAGTCTACTTCCCTCCCCCTCCCCTACACACTAAAATATAACAAACTCCTTCTTTAGATGATCCTCCGGCGAAGATCTCTCCCTGCTGGTGCCCGTAGGAATATTCGCCAACTAGTACGAGCAGCTATGCTTCATGGTCAGTGATTTCAGATTTGATGTTTTAACTCTCACATCATCAAGGGTTTGTAGTGGCTAATCACAGACGTGTCTCAATAACCTTATTGTGATTGGAGCAGTCAAATGAATGACGTGTCTGACATTACCGTCACAGGAGGTAGGCACTGCACGTAAGCCATTGAAACAAAATTCTGCTAAAGACTCTTCGGTAAAAACTCGTGGCTCTACACATTTGGGAGTGGATGACGTAAAATATCTGACCTTAACATCTTGTTCTGTAATCTAGCTTTCAAGTTCTGGTTTTGTTATATTCACGAAGACACACGCCTCGGGACTGCAAGTTAAATCCTTCTGGTCCCAAGGAAACAATCACCTTCTACGAGCGTGCGTGTCCATTTATTGTCGATAACTTTTAGAGGTTCTTGGTCTTGCTTCCTTACTTTGTATATCATTTGCCTTAGATTTCAAGGTGGAACGTTACGAACTCATCGTAAATTGAAGATCGAAATTATTACTCTACAGGAGGAAGAAAATGGCTACGACCCCTTAACTGTGCCATTAATAAACAAACACCATTATATGGAAAACCTGCACGTTGTATTTCTTCACCCTTAGATAATTCCATTATAGTCTCGAGGATGAAGAATTAGTCGAGTGCTTCTAAGAGCAGAGTTGGGCAGGATTGTAACCGCCCTTTTCTGGCGGGACGTTACAGTGCTACCAACCCTTCATGCATAACATACACTTAACTCTTACACTCCCTATTATACTGGGTGATACACGCTTAAATTTTTGCAGCATGATTTGCCCTAACCAGAATACTTGTTATTAAAGGTAATATATCTTTTTTCATTTCAGTCTCACAATTTAATGATGTCCCTTTACATTTTACAAAGTTGGTTCTCAACCAGCTTTAAGCCTTCTGACCCACATAGCAGCACTTTGTTACTACCATAAATCACAACGGGGAAGACAGTTAAATCGTGTGATAAATTAACTAATTACCTTAATAACCCTTCCGGGAAATGGCAAATAGAATTTCCTGTCGAAGCGTATCTTAATTGTAGACGACTTTGAAAAGCAGGATGCTCGTTTGCTTTGCAGCTACTTTCCTCGTCCCTCGTACGTAGAGCTGACTCCAGTTTGGTCGACGCAACTTACGCCTATGGCACAATTGATATCTGCTGTTTATGTTGGTGGTGGTTGGTGTAGGCAACAGTTGAAGGAAAAGTTAACAAATACGCAATGGCAGAACTGCCAGTTGGTGATTGTAATTGATATTGTAGTGGTTGGTGTTGGTCACGGTATTTCCACTCTCAAATCCGGTGGTTGTTGTGTACTTGTGTTAAAGTTCAAAACATTGGATGCAGTGCTTTACTACTATCCTTTATCCTATGGGACTTTAAGCGGTGACCACATTATTTTATTTACGGGCAACATAGTTCAAAGTTTAATGCTTGTTTCTATAGTTGTGTTTTTGGAATCCGGTTGTTATTGTTCCAGACATGGTAATTTGAAAAAACTCTTTTGGGTATTTTGAGAAGCCCAAAAATGATGTTTTTAATTAAAATTGCCGACTTTTTAAAACCATAGCGACATAGTTTGAAGTGTGTGTGTTCTTTTATGTAGATATACAAATGTAATATGTGTTGAATAGTTTCGTCAAAAAAGAATAGTCGAAACTCGCTGCAAAGCATTTGAAGCGCAGGTACGGAGGCACTGTAACTCGGATATGTATTATCAATTCAATATATTTCAGCCAACTTAACTTGTAACTATGTGATATACGACAGTCTATTGTGCTAACCCAAGCCTTGCATAGCAACCATTAACAACAAGAACACAAACAACAACCGCCAATTGTACCAGAGGCCTAAGTCCGTCCCCCGCAAAGGCAACGAATATGACATCGGCTCTGGAACCTCGGGTGAGATCGCCGTGATTGAGAGATGGCTGTAGTGAGCACAGGACCAGCAGCTCTACTCGAGAAGCTGCCTGCGCCACCCAACCAACCCGAGAAAGGAATGGATGAGGTGAGATGAGATGGGCGAAGAGCAGCGATGGAATTAAATGGTGATGAAACCTGCGATCCCGTGAAAACCTGCAACCACGTTTTCTCACACGCGGAAATATACTCGAGTCCACAAAGACACGAACCCGAACCGCCGTCATGGAGTACCAGTATACTACCACTACACAACCGTCTGCTATTTGGTTTTTATATTGACTAGGCTAGATAAACATAAAATGTAAATAATTGTCATTTCTATTTAATAACAGTACAGTTTTCCTCGTAGAACATTTGTAACTGTACTACGATTGATTGCGTAGAACTAAGTAAACGTATAGTGATGATGAATCCACTTGAAAAGTGAACTCGTTACTTATAAAAATACTTGCTGACCTACTGGTGATTCTTTATACAGTATTTAGGATTTACTTTAATAGGCACATATTCTTTAAAATAAAACACTGATGAAAATGTTGCCGGTCTCCGGTTGTGTTTTAACTGAGATGGACGAGGGGCAGCAAGTTCGAAAATATTTGTCACCACAAAATAATAATATGCGTATTTTAGGGTACGCGTTTGGTTTTTAGAGAAAAACGTTGAACATACAGACGTAAAAGACGCGGAATCGGAAGCTGTGAAGCACTTCTGAGCTATAAAAGAAAAAGAGTAATTTTTTTCTATAAGTTAAATGAGTGTCAGTGCAGATCGTTGTAAAAGTAATATTTATCTTCTCGTAATGCAGTTGGATTAAATTAGTTATTAAATTAGTAGCGTGTGGCATAATTAATCAAGACGGGAGGCTGTATTTTTCGACATGTTTCCTGATCTTTTGACGGTTGTTACCACAACGACAGATGACTAAAGAGGTTGACTGTTCCAATTTTGATATTACTACCGACTGAGTTACGAGAACCACGTAAACATGCCTTCGAGAACGTGGCGCAACGGTTACTCGTTGAACTCTCATTTAGTAGAACCCGGATTCGATTCAACAACTCTGGTCGTCCTGATTTCGGTTTTCCATATATTCCCGAAAGTTCTCCAGGTAATTGCTGCTATCGTTCCTTAACATAGGCCGTGACCGCTTACTTTGCCTTTTCCTATCCTCGCGTAAATTTTAGTGTAACAGTCTATAATGACCTCACTATCGAAGAGACGTTAAGCCATAAACAAAATAAAAACTATTTAATGTAAACATGGAGTTGTAATGTACAAAATTTTAGTTCCGGAGTTATTAACCCATGATCACTCTCTCGCTTGTGTCTTGAAAGTATGAGAAGTGCACGCATGCGATTCATGTCCAGCGACGAGCAACCACACAGTAGATACATTCAGTAGTTTCGCAGCGCATCAAAGGTGGGAAATATTTGAGCGGCTCCACCATTTGTTAGGACACGGATGCAAGCCATGATGAAAGCTAATGAAAATCTCAGATGCAATTTATTTCTGCACTTACCGTCAAGAATTCAAGCTACTTAGGGCTACCGCAGAAAACAGTTGAATTTTCCTCCACAATTTTGAACGCAAGATTCATGACTTCAATTACTCAATAGGGAGCGATCTTCAACCATTTTCCTTTCCCCATTAGTGTAAGGATGTGTAATTGGAAGTCATTAATTTTGGGAATGACGAAACATGCATCTCCACCTACAGGCGAAGTGATTCAAAGTGGGGTTTTTCAGTTGATAAATTTCTTAGATGATTCGGATCATTGTCCTTTTTACAGTTTGGTTCCTACCAAAGATACCCATCAATGGACCGTTTTATATAGTTCTGTATTATTTTAGTGATATCTGAGTGCAATTTCTTTGCTAAAATCTGCATTCCATGCTGATCTTTCTGATCTGGAAAGGGCCTATGATAGCGCTACAGAAATATTTTGAAAAGCCGAATCCTTGGTCTTCTCATGAATATCTGCTGGATTTTTTGAAAAGTTGTAGCTGCCCTAGGATTTTTTATTTTGTGATTGGGAAATTATTTGGGAGATTGTAGAATCAGAACGTAGTAATGATTACGTTCGTAATTTTGAGAATTCTCAGTCGCAATGGACATTACGGCGTTGATGGCTCGCACACATATTCCTACAATACCCAGTTCATAACGAATAGTGGTTTGATGTCACCGTAGTCTTGAACGTCAATCCATTTCAAGAATTTTTTAATTAAAAAATCATTATCTTGTAATTTTTGTATTCTGGGCGCTAAACAATTTTGTGTACAGATTTATATATATATTTTTTTTGCTGGGTAAACTGCGAGTGAACGACATTATCTCCTATCGAGATTAGAACTTAATCGGGGCATAATTCTAGGAAAGAGTGTTTTTAATGTTTTACACTTACATATAAGATTTGAAATCAGTCATCAAAAGATTTGGAATGCACGAAAATTAAAAAAAGATTCAATAATATGACCGTTTGAAAAACACGTATTTTTTAAAAACCAAACTTAGTAAATAACTGTCTGAAAAATATCAGTGTTATCGACCAGATTACTGATATCTTACTGAACTATTTTATTTGGAGAGCAAAGTTTAAAAAAAACAGTTTGCTGTAATTATTTACTGTTTTATTTGCAATTATTTCAAAGATTTATTTTTCACAAGATAATTTTTTTTCTGTGCAAACCTCCAATGAAATAGAATATTAATTACAAAGCTCTATTTATCATATATTATTTTCAAATACTTCACATAACGTATTGTCTACACTCGAATGAGATGTCTTACAAACTACTACGCCGAAAAATGTATTTTCTTTTCGAGCATTAATCGCTTTTTGGAACGCCAGTTGCTTCCTAAACATTAGAGCAACAAGTTAGAGAAAGGATGCGGCCTAATTAGTTTCCTACTATCTTCAGAAAAACAGTCACGAAAATTCCTTCTTAATTGGATCGTAAATTAAGAAATAATTAACTTGGTTATCTTTATTCTAAACCTTTGATATTTTTATGTCCTGGTTTACAAATGTGATGTGTTTAATGACGGTGAAGTGCAATGTGGAGTCGTAAAATAGCAGGGATCTTGTCGCTATAATTCCTTCACGTTGCATTACGTTTCTCGCTTTGTATGTACGAACGGCATTGCACCACTGTCACCTGCCGTAGTATTTAATAGCGAGGCATAACACTTTACATAATAAATAGGCTATAATTAGAGATGATGGTATATCGCGAAAATGTAGTATGCCAACATACCCTTGAAAACACTGTAGTTTTTGCAACATATATGATTCGATAATATACTTCTAACACATCGAAACTGTCTGCAGACCAATAACATATTACACTATCGGGATTCTCATTGGCTCAGTCAAATAGGGTAACGTCGCCAAAAACAAGCTAAAACAAGCAATCTACTGGGAAGTTTAACGTCTGTTGAAATCCAGCAAACAGTCAAGTTTTCCCGCGGTAAACCATCGGGAAAATTGGGCTATTTGCTGGGTTTCAACGTAGGTTCAGCTTATGAAAAGATGACTGGCTTTCGCTTGCCGGTAGAGCTGTTGCCCTATTTGACTAATACAGTAAGAATCCCGCTATTGTAATATTTGATGCCTACTATTGGTCTGCAGATAGCTACGTTGTTTCAGACATATCACACCCAATAATACACGCCGCAAGAATAAAATCGTGTTTTCAAGGGTATGTTGTCACATAAATGTTTGCGATATACCATCACCTATAGCTATAAGACATGAGTTACCGAATGTTGAGGCTATTATTTTGCATTGTCAAACCAAGAAAGCGGCCGTAAATTATTTTTATTTAATGGTTGGTGTTGAGCCTAAAAACCGAAATTACTCCTAGTCAATGGATAAAACTGAAGATCAACAAGGCCCATTTGGAAAACGTGATCATATTATTGCACAAGGAAAAGTTGGGCCCTTCTTAGAGTAGATTAAAACATTGTTATCTAACTTCCAATATAAACAGTACGACTTCTGGTCTTATCACGTATAAAGAATGGAAAATATTTTTAATAAAAAATGGTCGTAACACATTTTCACATATGTTACTATTTTTTTTAAATAAGGGCCGTATAACTTTGGCAGTGCGATATGTTTTTAAACAAATCTCCTAAGGTGGTATTGTCCGTCTCCTCTAGTACAACTAGTAGATGCAACGCATGTACAATTTAACAAAAAAAAACATAGATATTCAAGACACGGATTTTTTTTCTTTCATTATTATGAGTAAAACTTGAGACAACATACGGAATGCGATCATCGCAAAACTAAAAACTAAAGCAAATGTGTAATACCACGTTACTCTACTACTAGTTACAAGATGTATTTAGAGATGTTGCTGTTCTATCTTGTGGGATGGCCTGTCAGAGGAAAAATAAATATTTCACCATGTGTTTTCAACAGGAAATACACGTACTTTTAGAGGCACGAGTATTTCGCTTACATACTCTAGGTCAAGTTGAACGTCAAGAACGTATTCTTCACTGTCATATCTGTGATTGAAAGGCAGCTGCTTTAACACCCGTTTCAATACTGCAAGCCAGTAACTTTGTAGAAAATAATTCGTGCTGATAACACGTGATACCCGCTGGAACTGTTAGAAGCCAATGGATATTCGTCTTTGGCCAGAGCGTGTATAGGACTGACAAATCTACGCTGCTGCCACATGAATCTGAGAAATACTCGTACCTCTACACCTTAATAAAAGCACATCATGTTGGAAATATTTGTAGAATTCCTGTTTTTTTTTTTGTTTTACCTTTTTAAAAATGTTGATCTAATTTTATATTAATTTTTATTCGTATTTTAAGAAATTTTTGTAAGATGGAGTCACGACAATAAATCATAGAACTTGATTCGTTTGTAAGCTATGATTCATTGATTGATTTGCAAAACTAGGCCTCTATAAAACTCAATTTTAATTTAAAGAAATCTTTAAAGTATGAGTTAAGAGTATTTTATTGTAATAATTTACCAAATTAAATGAAGAAGAAGTTTATATTGATTGGTATGAAATGTCTTAGCAGTACAAACAATTTGCTAGCATTATATTTACATTGCGTGAACAATACGGGAATGAACGATACTAATATGTATAATTCCAACAATGTTCCTGCAATAGCAAGAAAAAAACAGTTGGGACGTTTTTTTTTTCTCCCTACATGAAGTATATACCAACAATACTTTTGCGGAACAACTTTCATATTTATTTTATGTAATAGGCCTATTACTAATCCTCTTTTTTTTAGACTCACTTGAATAAGAACGTAGCAGCCCTGCAAACTGTTAAGAAAAATCGAACGTAAATGCATGTGTAAGTGGAAATGTTAGAAGAGTGCAAAGAAAGTTTCTACCACGATTTTACACGACCGTTATGCTTAATACTTACTTAATCTTCCAATGTGAGCCGAGGAAAAGTATTTACTAGGGTAGGTTTCCGAGGATGTCAGTAACATAAAAGTTTTTTTTTTCTGTGTTAAGTTCTTTAGTCCAGACGATTTAAATCCGCGTATTGAGTTGAATAAACGTGTTTCTTAAAAGCACTGGTTCATGGCAAACATAAAATTGAGAAGTTGGCTGGAATAAAGGCCTTAGTAAGAAAATTGCATTGTGAGATGATGACAGGCATATGTTTTGGAGATATTCGTTTTTTTCTTTAATTTCACGTTTCTCTCACATCATTTTACCTTAACATCAATAAGTAATATATATTTACATTACACAAATTAACAGTAGGGTATTAAAAACACAGTCAAAGGTAAAACAGAAATTATTAATAGCATTGTGTTACCAGCACAGGTCAAGACAAAATTTCACAACTTGGTGAAGAATATTGATATCAGTCCAAAAAATTTGTAGGTGTCTTCAATGGACATAATCGAACAAAATTAATTGTTTGCCTTAGCTCACTAAAACATTTATCAACTCCCCAATTCTTAAACTACGCATGATGCCTAGCAGAATTGTCATTGTGGTTACCTGCTTAAAAGTTACGTGGCTTAACAATACATCTAATAACTGCAACTGTATTCATGATGCGTTTGCGACGATTTTACAAGTTCAGACATATTTTCTGAACGCCCGCTACAGAACACATGTTAAATGTCACATCATAAAAACTGAGGGAGAGAATGCAAAATAAAATAGCGTTGCTTAATGTGTTGAGGTATTAATATGACTGATTTGATTAAACTATTAGTTGCCTGCAGTGAAGTGACGTTTTGTACCAGATTTATTATTTTTGTGACAACATTACGATTAGTTATTTTTAAATCTCCGTAGGGAAATCACTTAAAATTTGAATCCATATGCCTAATCAAGATCCTTTATTACCATAAGAAAGAATCCCATTAATGTTAACACTTTCTTTATTGTAGTTGTCGTAAAAATTACGTTCTAGTGAGCTTAATTTAAAAAAAAACATGTTCTGCAAATTATAATGTGTTCATAAATTCAATCTGCATTCCATCACAACATTAAAAATAAAATACATAGCATTCACCAATTAATGTTTAAAAGGTTATGTAAGATTTACGTATCCAAACTATTGATTACTGCCGGGTTTCATGCTGTTGGGTTTCTTAATTTGATACAATTTGGATTACGAGTCTTTGATAGCTTTTTGTGGCTATGATAAGAGTGCTAATTAATCATCAATGAAGTTGGTAGCAGCCTAATAGGCTTCTGACTTTTGTCCACAAGAGCTTTCTGAACGCTCTCAGGGGGAACTAGAAAGTGTTCATGGCCGCCATCCGACGATAAGGTCACAAGCACAGGAATAAAAAATAGAAAATAAAAGTGAACACACTGGAAACCAGTTTCTAAACCAGACTGGATAGAGGCGTGGTGCGTGAGTCCAGGGGAGAATAATAATTCGATTTCTTTGGTTGCTGTTGGTAGCCTTGCGGCGTACACAAGGCCGGTTTTCATGACTTCTAACTGCACTGCGTCGCACACATAGCTCGAGGTGTAGTCTTACTAACGGAAAATTTCTTATGCAATAATTACCGTTGCACACGAGTTAGCCATAAGAGACTGTGTGATTACATCGTGAAATTTTGTTCGTATTTACTACGAAATGAATTCAGAGACAAATTTTAAAAAGAGGAACTTTAAAGGATTACTTAAGATCCATACAAAATTGCTATTGAAGTAACTTTTGATGTAGTTAACAGTTTACAGAGCAAACAATTCTGACATTCAAGTTTTGTTTTTGTTCCAGTTGATTTCTTGTGACTCTTGCGATAATAGTATGCAGTGTTGTTAATTATTTTCAACGCACGGTTTCCAAGTAAAACTTCTGTAAAATTTTAAACTGTATTGTAAAAAGACTTTCGAAGATGATTTGGTTTTCGATCGAACATTCTGTTCTACATACATTAATTAAATTATTTTTCGAAGGCATTTGTAATAGTTTCAACCACTTTAATGATAAATTCTTCTTGTAACTTAGTAATTTACTTGTCTGAAAAATGGTTAAGTATTTACTGCAATCTGGTTACGTAAATAAAAAAAATACGAGTTTCTATAATTCTACTCTTAAGAAGTTAGTCGAAATTTTTGCGCTATATGTCTACTAACGAAAACAAAAATAACCGTTTTTTAGTAACCTACTAAAAAATTTAACTAAATGCTATACACTTAATTAGACAAATTAATTTGATATAAAGTATGATACGCAATGGAAATCAGCGTGTAAATAGACAACATTAAAGAATATATATATATGTATATATATATATATATATATATATATATATATATATATATATATATATATATATATATCATTGGTTGACATAACAAAAATTAATTTTCCTTCATAACATTTTGTTGGTTAGCAAATTATTTAATTAAATACTTAAAAATTGTGCGATGTTTAAAAAAAATAACAGTAAAATAAGTATATACAAATATATAATCAGACTATAACCAAACAGTATTTTATTAACACACGCACTTCAACGTAGACTTTAGTATTATAACCACAAAAAAATTCTTGCTTTACTTTACTATCTTTCTGGGCATGTTACTTTCTTTTAGTACAGTGCACATTGTTTACAACATTACGTTATTTATCCGAGAGGAAAGTTGAATTCCAATACAGACGATACCGCTCCATTCGAATTTTGAAAGGAGAACTAAGAATAATATGTCAACCAATAGAAAATATCAGAAGTTACTTGGCCTATGTTATCTACGTAAATGGAAGCTTATAAACTCATTGTGACTAAACTCCGGACTTCCACAACTATTGCCTATAAAGAGCGTTTATGGATGGATGAAATAGAATAATTAGTTTGAACTGCGCTTTTGTAATATAATGAATTTAACATGTTTATTTCATATGCGAGCTTGATACAAATACATATTTCTGTAAAGTAAAATGTCTATATGTTAAAAATTTAATATGACAGCACGCTGCATCCGGTTATAAGATGACAAATTCAATTTCGTTATCCTGAGTGCTTGGTCGTTAAATCTTAAAATTTATTTTTAAGGAAACGCCATAGAGAAAGATAGAGAGAAAAAAAATTAGGAAATTAAATTGACGTTAGTTTTTTATAGTGACTATGGTTTAAGTGAAACCTAATTAATGTCAAAACAAGTAAATTCTTGCCGCATTTACTACCACAATATTCAATAAATAATTGAATGTGGATGTTATAGCCTTAGATAACGATCAATCTACTTTTTTTCTTTCACATTGAAGTTTCATTAACTTCACCGTCATTTCTATACCTAAAAATGCGCATGCAAAACCTTTTATTAGAATAAACATACTAGTTATGCTGCAACCTACAAATCTTTGCTCGCTCCTCTTTAGAGTAAACAAAACTGAGCTTCGCGTGTCTTTTGTCATCTGGTAAAATTCAAGTCTGCGAGGTTGGTGCCACTGAAGCGCGCTCCGAGAATTTTTTTTCCCCCGTTACCGTACTCTCTCTAGAATGCCAACCACGTAAAAACTGTTTCCGCTCCAGGCGATCAGGCAGACAGTGGAACAGCTAACGTGGAGGGGAACAAAATTTGCCGTGTCCTTACCTGAAGTATGTTGACGACAGGTTTCGATGACAACGGCGGCGAGAGGTCGACGGCGATGCGTCCTGCCGCTTCGTGTAGTCTCGTTAGCGGCATAGGCGCGCCGCCATGCCGGCTAGCTGAATATTGACCGGCAGGCCATGTCGCTGTGGTGGAAGGGTGTATGTTTGAGGGGGCAGGGGGGGTGTACTCGGGGGTGTGTACCGTGGGCACGCCCTGGTGCCGTCCTACTATACCCCACCACTTCTCCACCTGCGATGCTTTAATATATAAACTCCTTTGCCTGGGGGCATCTCGTCCAAATATGCTACGTGTTATCTCCCAGAAATCACCTCCCCTTGGTCGGTGCCCCAATTAACACTCTTGTACATGAGCAAACTCTGAAACACAGTTAATGGAAATATACTAACTTCTGTAAGCCATCATAAGATAACTTTAGTAAATAAACGTCAGTCCTATTTATTTTTTATGTTATTTATTTACGCTTTTAATGTGCTGAAGTTAAGGCTTAGCGGCCTTTTCATCTACTTAACCAATACTTATAACAACGCATTATAATAAAATAAACTAATTGAGTAAAAAAAGCCAGACAATTAAATATACAGCGTCTTGTTTAATTATACAACTGTAAAATTTACATAGGATTTATTTAATTTGTTGCGAATTACACTTTTAAATAGAGAAAGTTATACATCAGTGAGTGTTTCTGTTATTACACAATATAATTGGCATAGTTCGCTCAGTTACGTTTGTTTATGTATACTTAGTTATCACAGAAAAATTAAAATAGTTTTTGCCGAATTTTTGACGTACGAGACTTGAACAGAACCCAGATTAATGCTCGACCATCAGACGCAGTAACAGCAAAGTATTTTATAATATTGCGTCCGATATTTACATTAGGCGGCAGTAAAATATATTAGTCAGGAGGCAAAGTTTATGCTAACAAATGTAGTAAGGATACCACTGGCCGACATTCAAAAGTGTTCACGTTATGAGGAATCTTCACCGGTGTCGAATTTGCACCTTTGACGCGTGGGAACAGCGTAGCGATAAGAGCCAGTGTCCCACGCTTGACGAGAAGCATATCGCCTCTATTCGCAGCGTGCCAAACTGGCGTGCAAGGTTTTCCTTGTATTCTTTTTCCTACGGGACTTTAAGCGGTGACCGCAATATTTTATTTCTGAATAGTATGAAGTAAAGACCAACGCATGCCTCTCGCTTTACACTTTACGAATTCAGGTAGTATTTTCGGAGTTACGTCAGTCTAAAAAACACGTTTTTAGCCATTTTGAGAGGCCCGAAAGTCGTGTATCTAGCAAGCGGGCAGAATTTTTGAAAACATAGAAGTATAGTTTCAAGTGTGTGTTCTTTTCGTAGATAAACAACCTCAACAAATTAAGCCGTTTGACGTAAAAGAGAATACTCGTCATACGCTGCAACGCCGTCCATGAGCCAGTCGAGACGGTCTTTCATTTATTTCAAACAATTGCACATAACTCGAGTATGCTTAGGAAAAATTTGAAACTGTGCAGTCATACGACACACAATTTTGCCAGAGCAATTTTTTTTTAATAATGTACCGTTTGCCAGCAATTATTATTATGCTTCATTTTGGCTTATTTTGGCAACAAAATATGTGACATTTCAGGGGCAGAAAACTAAAAATCCGTTTGGTATATCGCAACAGAAAATTTCAGATAAAAACGATGATATATATGTGTTAAAACTGTAAGAGTGAATTTTAATATACGTATTAATTAATTCTGAAAGCTCTACAAAACAAAAGAGAGAGGCCTTAACATGAGCAACCTGTACTAATAATACCAACCTGGTATAAGTCGCACGAAACCAGTTTTAGAGTGCTGGCCACTACTCAGCCTTGATTTGCACAACTGCACCTACAAATTACCTTCTTAAACGTGTTCTCTGTATGCGAGCTTATTCTGGATTTAATGACCAACGGCAGTGGCTCATAAACCATTCGCAGACAGCAAGAACTCACGCAGAGGTGAAGTCAGATCTAAAATATTGAGTGAGATATTTTTGTCAACGGTCAACATCGAGGTCTTAAGCGCTGACATGAAAGGGCGGGGAAAACGGGAGATACCCGAGAAAATCCGCTGACCAGTGAATTAGTCCGGCACGATTCCCACATGCGGAGATCCGGGGACCGACCTCGGCGGGAATCGAGCCCGGATCGTCTTGTTGGGAGGCAAATGGTCTAACAATTCGGCCACCCCGGCACCCTCAGATCTGAGTGGTCCGACAAAAGAAAGGGAGAGGGTAGTGTAGTGACCTTAGTATAATGTAATAGGTAGAGAGGGTGGTATATAGCGAACATTTATCGTGCCAGCATAGCCTTGAAAACGCTGTAGTTTCTTGCAATGTGTACGACTGGGTGATGTACACCTGACACGACATAGCTGTCTGCAGACCAATAACAGACAAATATTACAGCAGCGGGATTCTCATTGGCCCAGTCAAATAAGGTAACAGCTCCATGTACAAGCGAAAACCAGTAATGTTTTGATAAGCTGAACGTAAGTTGGAACCAAGCAAACAGTCAAGGTTTCCCGCGATAAATCATCTTGTCTAGTAATAGGTCAATACGTACTTACATAAAAAGTAATTTTCATAAAGCCATAAGTAAAATTTTCAATTCATAAAGTACACTGAAATTTTCAACATGTCAACACGATTATTCCAGGAAAAATCTGAAGTATATCAAGACTCTGGTGCAACAAAAGCTACATTTAAATAAACCCATAATTAGACAAAGACCAAGGCAGAATAAAATTATTTTCATATCTGAACCGTGCCACTTTTTATCGTAGATAACTAAATAGTCTAACATAATTATAAAATGTACAGTGACCAACACATAAAATTAGAAATTAACATTCTCCAGAATTGAATTATTTTGGCGCCCTTATTTTCTTCCCGAGACAGTGTCGGGCTATGAATTATAGGCCTAAATAATATGAGTACATTTAATATCTGATCATTATGATGTGTGGAGGTCATGCCATGAATCACCTTATGTGATTTGAACGCTTCTTCTGTGAGACGTATGCTGTTGTGAACACTGAGTCTAAACACGCAAAATGCCACTATTTAAACAAACCCTTTACAAATATTTGTCAGTACACAGAAGTAGGCCTACAAACTAATAACATATTAAAGAGCACATTAGAGATCCCTGCTAAACTTTCACTTACTTAATTTCAATATTTTCCCCACTTATACTGCTATACGATTATTATACACAGCATAAACAACTCACTCTTCTTAAGTATAACGCGCTAAGGCCGTAATAAAGTGAAAGTTGTTAAGGGCGCGGTCTTCCGCAATTTTCATAATCATTATTTTATTTTTTATATGTGCCAGATATTTTTCTATTTAGACACAAAATGTGACTAAATTTGGATCTTATGAAATTTTTTTATCTCTCATAGTTTTCGCTTAATGGCTTGTTAAAGTCATATTTTGCATGTTTCCGTTTTAACGACTACACTAAAACCAACTGATATACTTAACTCAAAAAAATCACAGTGGATAAAGGTATTGCAGTCTACAATGACATGCTCATAAAATTAAAGAATAAAAATTATTTGTATTAAAAAAATATTGAATTTCTTAAATTTATATTTTCCGTTTCAGGATTAATTTAAAATTAAAATAATTTTTATTCTTCAATTTTATAAGCATGTCATTGTAGCCTGCAATGTCTTTATCCACTGTGATTTTTTTTTTTTTTTAGTTTGGTGTATCGGTTGATTTTTAGTGTAGTCCTTAAAACGGAAACATGCAAAATATGACTTTAACAAGAAGTTACGCGAAAACTATGAGAGATAAAAACAATTCATAAGAGCCAAATTTAGTCACACTTTGTGTCTAAAATAATATAAAAATATCGGGTACAAATAAAAAATAAAAAAATGATGACAATTGTGGTAGACCGAACCCTTAATGCATGTTGACGGGAAATTAGGAGCCACGGTTGGCTAGAACACTTGCCTTCCAGGCGATCCGGGTTCGATCCCTGATGAAGTCGGTCCCCGGATTTTCAGATGTGGGAATCGCGCGGAACAATGCCGCTGTTCGACGCTTTTTCTCGGGAATATCCCGTTTTGCCCGCTCCTCTTATTTCGACGCTTCTCCATTTGGGGTCTCATTCTATGCCATAAGAGGCTGCGTCTCCTCTTTTGTAAACAATAATCATTTTCGTTTAATAAATGAAGGATATAGCGAGTAACTGGCAATGTTTCTTCATAGAAACATTAAATTTTACTATATGGTGCGCATTATTGACTGAAATCGGTACTGGGAGTTATTTAGTAAATTATTATTTGGTGAAAGAGAATTTTTTTAAAATAAATTAGCTTAATTACTTGATTGTTACACTTTAATTTTTCGAATACAATATATGTACTGGAAGGTAAAGTAATTAGCTAAGTCCTTATTAAAATACTTTCAATTATATATTGGCACATTTTTAATTAGGAAGAAATTAAGAAAAAGTCATCATAATAAGTGACACGCGCTCTAAGTCTGCATTCCAGGTGAGATACCTAGTTCTCGGGTCGGGTATCCTCTTCATTCATGCGAGGACCGTAAAAGTGTTAGCTTTACAATAAACGGTCTGTAAGTGTGAGTGATGATTTTAGTTTCTGAATGACAGAGGCACGATATACGAATAAACGAAGGGAAGATAATTCGTACGAGGTTTTCAGCTAGGTTGAGGAGTGATATTGTCAAGTGAGTGTGGAGTTTGGTAATACTTTGGAATTGTAAGAGTGGAGAAGCGGAATATCCCCAAGAAAACCTGTCTACCCACGGTATCGTCCGGCCCTACCCCGCCGGGAATTAAGCCCAGATCACGAAGGGAGGCGAGCACCCTAGCCACAGCGGTAGTCGCTCAGCCCCCTATCCCCGACTCCGACACATTACTGGAAGAACGTAATTATGTAACAAAACAAGACGACGAATGGACGGTGCTATGCATCACTTGACTATGTGTCAATTGTAACGTACACACAAAATATTCTTCAGCTTTGAATCAGTTCCACAAAATATGTTTTAGTTCTATATCCTATTGTTATAAATATTGACTTTCTAAGACTTAAGTGTTTTTGTACGACTAATTTTAATCTCAAAAAATTTGAGTAAGTTTTACTGATACCTTACGATTGGTGCATAGTTTGCTGATGCATAACACCGCCCAATTTATCACTAACTATACCTGTCAACGAATCATAATTTTCGTGTGTTGGCTAAGCTTATAAGTAGGGATAGTGGAAAAATGCGAGAATATTTCGTGCCACCGCCTGCACGCAATATGATTAGAGAATAGTGTGCAAAAGGGGCGCTTAACAGAAAATTTGTATTGTTTCAAACATTTTTATATTTGTACGAGATATGGTTGGTTTTGCAGACATACATTGTGACTGTATTATAGTGTAATGAAACATTTTTGGCTTTCATAGTTTTTTTATAATGACATGACGAACTCCAAAGTTGCATTAAACTGTTTTATGTTTTAAAGGAAAACCAAATGTCTTACCGAACTGAAAAAATTCACACTAAATAATTAAGATGTATGCTACAAGGTATCCTATGTAAAAATAAAATATAAAATAAGTTAGTTTTTTTTAATTATTAAATTTTTTGAGATTTAATTTCAAAATTTTTTTAAATACAAAAATAATTAATTATTTTTGTTGTCATGTAAGAGACCTTCTAGTCTATAACAACGTTATCCAGTGTGAATTTTTCAGTTCGGTAAGTCAGTTCGTTTTCTTTTAAATTATAAAACAGTTTTATGCAAAATTTTGACTTTGACGTTCTGTTATAAAAAAATCTACGAAAACTAAACAATTTGCATTACAGAATAATAAAGTCACAATGTATGTCTACTAAGAAGCAAATCATATCTCGTACAAATATAAACCTGTTTAAAACAATAACAATTTTCCGTCTAGCGCTTTAGGTAAATCACCAAAATTCAGTAGTGGCATACGCGAGTTATCATTGTCCCAGTCGGAGCTATAAGGTCGACCTTAAGTGCACATGTAAGTACCGCATCGCCACAAACAACCAAGAACTGAGTGAGTGAATGAAAGATTTTGGTCCGCGCTTAAGGGTGTCCAAGTGCGATATATTCATTATTTTATATTTATTTGAAACAGTGTCAGTTTTGTAGACGACACCTGTGAGTAGAGTTTCCTCTTACGAAACAATTTTAGCTCTCATAGTTTTCTCATAACAGTGCGTCAAAGACAAAATTTGCATGTTACGCTGCCATGCAAATAGTAAAAACCACTTGACTTACTAAAATGAAATAATTCACAGTGTAATAACATGCCATGGGCTATGTAGCAAAGTACTAAAAAAACGTTTAGTTAACTATTTTTGTATTTTAAAAAATTTTAGAATTTTCTACTTATTTCTTGTACTTTGCGGACTTTTAAAAAATTCAAAATATTACGTGTCGGCATCTAAAGGTTTTGTTGCATAGCTCTTGGAATGTTAGTTAACCGTGAGTTATTTAATTTAAATAAGTCGGTTGGTTTTCACTATTTGCGTGGCAGCGCAACAGGAAAACTTTGTCTTTGACGCACCGTTATGAGAAAACGATGCGAGCTAAAATTGTTTGGTAAGAGGAAACTGTACTCACAAGTATCGTCTATACAACTAGCACTGTTTCATAAAAATATAAAATTATGATTTTATCGCACTTGAACACCCTTAAGAGGTAAGGAATGGAACGATGTCGAGCGGACAACAGGAATACTCAATCCTCAATAAATTCTGAACTACTATTCAAAATTCGGTAATTTTTTTTTGCCGAGTAGATATTTTATTAGCAGACGTTTATTTATGTAGCACAACGTGGTAGCATACTTTACTTTTGAATAAATAATTAAGAATTGTTTTTTGTAAAATCAGGGCTTGAAACCACAAAACCTACAAAAATGGAAAACTATCAGTTTTAAAATTTTTAATATGATAAAACATAGGCCTCAATAACAACAGAATTTAAAAAATTATCGCTTTTCATTTGAAAATAATTTTTTAATATCAGAAATTCTCTGAGCGAGAGGGTTGCGGATGTTAAAATTATTTTCAAATCAAAGCGCGAGTATTTTTTTTAATTCTCTTTTATAGAGGTCTAGATAAGCATAGGCCTACTACCGAATAGTGCTATATAAATAAACGTTCGCTGATAAAATATCTACTCGGCAAAAAAATCTCGTCGATTTTGATGAGTAGTTCAGATTTTATTGACTATTCAGTATTCCATCGTCCGCTCAACATCGTGCCTTTCCATACCCTTTAACAGCGAGGTCTTTAGAGCTGGTGATGGGTGATATGAGTCTACAATGGAGCAGCCCCGGAATGAATGGGCGGGGAAACGGAAGGTCTCCGAGGAAACCTGCAGACCAACGGCATCGTCCAGCACGATTCCTATTACGAACATTTGGGGACCGACCCCGCCAGGAATCGAACCCGGATCACCATGGTGGGGGACCAAGCGCTGAACTAGCGTGAAAGATTCCTCCCCCCCCCCCCCCACGGCCCATTTTTGCTATGGAACTGTAAGCGGTGATAAGGTTAATTCTACTACAGGTTAGAAAGAAAATACGTTTTCTTATGGGAGAGCTTGGCACAGGGAAAATTTCTGCCACTAGTTTCGCTTCAATCGCTAGGAGACCAGAAATATACGAAACCGTAGTAAAATTAAATATAAATAAACTTTGAAATTATATTAGTAATTTAATTTAATTTTAAAGTGAAAAGAAACCTATTTCGCGTTTTTAATTATCCACTTAATGTAACTTAAAATTCAGGAAAGCTCTGTGATTGGTCAGTTTGGTGCATTAGCGATACCAGCACTCAAGTGGCAGAAATTTTCCCTTTGTCAAACTTATAACATTGATCTTTCTAACCTGTAGTAGAATTAACCTTAGCGGTGACAAAAAAATTTTACTAGTGGAAAGTCTATATCAAAGTTCAGTGCATGGTGTTTTAACAATTGCATTCCGTTCTTGTACGAAGTTTGTTTTCTTTTCGTACATTGGCACAGTAGGCACACGTGGAACAGTTTCGTTAAAGTAAAAACAAACGTATTTACGAACACACTGCAACATATTTGAAGTGCGTGGCAGGAGGCGGCGCAATGCCTTTAAAATTAATTTTATATTAATTTGTGACAAACACATGTGACGTTGACGCGTTTGAAGGTAAACTTGGTTCCGACAACACTTTGAAAAATGTTCAGAACTTTTATACCACACTTTTAGAAGTAGAACATTTTGATGTATTTTATTAAGCACAAATGCGTGATCTGTCCAATGTAAGAGATGTACTCTGAATTAAACTTTTTAAGTTTAATTCCTTGATTTCATGTACGGGTATGCATGTTCGTGTAAAAAATGTCAAATAGCGGTTATTGCTATTGATAGGAGGGGCCAGAAATATTCGCGTTCTCTTGGGCACAGGCTAGAATTCAAACAACTTTAAGCTCTCGTCAATTTTGCGATTGGTCTTACTTGACACTTCCTGGAGGTAGATGAGCCAACTGAAGAGGAGCAACTAGACACGATTATATGTAAGCAAGCAGCCAATGAGAAGCTTCTGTCTGCTCGATTACACAGGTATTCTTAGATGATAGCCCACTGATAATTTAACATGCGAATTATTCCGTTCACTTAATATTGAAAGAAAAAAAAACAGAGGTTTTAAAATTTTTTAAAAATATTATGGGCCTAGTGCACCGACAATATGTTGGGGGTTGGGAGAAGGGGTTGTACTGAACTACGTATAAAAACATAAGATTTGTAACTTCTTTGAAACACTCTTGCAAAGGGACTGGGGAGTAGTGAATGATAAAACAAAATAATACACTCCATAAAACAAAATTTTCGTAAGGAGTTATTTCAGTTTACAAAAATTTATTGAAAATGAACAAAATCTCAGAACAAATAACCAAACGATAAAAAACTATATTTTATAATAATATACCACATTTTTAAACCGTACCAAAAATTACAAAATAATTTATCCTATGAAAATAAATGTAAGATTAAAATGAAAAAAGTGGGACGCATGCCATGATCTGTTGAACTGTTGTGTATGGTTTCTCAACGACAGCTACTCTCTACACTCCTATATATTGCATGCGCCTCACGTTTTTTTTTATCTTACAAGCACTTTCGTAGGAATCCGTTTCGTGAGTGTGACGTTTTGCAAACATTTTATTTTTAAAAAATGTACCAGAAATCGTTATTTATTTTTATATTTTATTATTTTATAATTTTTTATTTCTCGTCTATTGCACTGTCATCCTTTTCTGAGCTAAGTTCAAACTTTCAAGTCTATAGCTTCATCGGGAAGTTACATAAACGCGGTACATTTTAAAATAAAATTTTTGTATTTTATGTAAATAATTATTTTTTCAGTTATTTGTCTTTTATATTACATTGCCATCCAATTTTGAGCTTTGTTTAAAGCTTAAGGTCTTCAGCATACCGGCAAGTCAGTTTAAAATCGAATACGAAATTAGTACCGAACAGAGACACATAAACAAGAAAGCTAGTAATAAAACCCTGTGCAAAAACAATGTTACAGGTTATCGGACATATCATTTTTATTGAACATACAAGACACTAATAGGAAAGCGAGTTGACAAAAACGTGGTGATAGCAGGTAACCTCATTTAAACAGCACGGGAATAGCTGAGATGGAGACAAGAATACACACAGACAGGATAAAATTACTAACACATCACTAGCCAACACTTGATGACTTAATGATGAAGACAGTAGTATTCTTGGACGAGCTAGCCGCGACGTTTCGGGAGCTGACACATTCAAATTTCAGGCAGACTACATACAAGTAGAAAAGTGTATTCAAGATGCAGGCATATCATTTGTACATACAAGTAGGATCTAATGTTGTTCAATAATGTGTCTACATTAACGTAATTGATAATAACGTAACGGTTGTATATCAGCTTTTCGGAAACAAATACACAAAAACAAAAAAAAAGGCAATCCTAGAAATGTTTTTTCCAGGTTTGTGAGAAAACTATCTGGCAGCAGAGTAACGTGTTTACCTACAGTGAACAATTTCCGATGTTAATTGTTCGCAAATTTCACTCTGGCAGAAGAGATTGTACTGCAGGACTGCTTCACTCTGGTTAAATATTTGATCTTAAATATAGAAAAATATTTCACCTAGAACTGACTTTTTAGTTTTTCTGTGTTGGTTTCGAAAATACCGTATATTCCAATTAAATGTTTGAGCTAAATTTTGTGTACTTCTTCTTCTTCTTCGTCCTCTTAATGTAAACAACTGCCCCGTCTGTACTCAGTAGCTGGAGACTTTATTGAAAAATAAGCGATTTCAGTAAGTAGAAAAGTTGTGATAGCTTTTGTAAACTTTTTTTTAATACTAACCGCCCGGCTACGGCTTTGCCCGCGTGAAATTATGTAATGTAAACAGTAACTCTGGATAAAATATGTGATGAAGGCATTTAACAGCTAGCGTACTCAATAACAGTGAACTATAATTAACTGGCTTAGCTCAGTGTAAAGAGCGCGCGCAATATGCTCGTATGATGTCATAGTAATTCCCATCGCAAAGTCTTGCACGAGATACGAACCCGTAACCTCACCCCTTCCGCACCACAAACTTTATACAATACCTGAGTGAATGTTAAAGGCATGCCGTGATAATTCTTTCGTATGTAGTGGCTACAGTCCAAAGAGGTTTTATTTATGAGTAGGTTGGCGAAAAGAAACGACTGTTGAATTATTTCTCAGTGATCATTCTCTTTTTTCGGGAGACTAACATTTTACTGCTTTTCACCTACTTAATTTTAGAATTTCATAAAAACACGAATTTAATTTGTAGATATTTACATAAGCTTCATTCTTATCAAAAAATCATCCCGATATCTTAACGAGTATAATCGGTACAGATGATTATTTGAAATCACATTTTATTTTTTTAAGAGCTTTCAAGGACGAATTTCGAAAAATTCTAGAAGTACTTTTTAGATATTTACTTAAGCATCATTTTAAAAAAAATCAACTCACTATCTGAAATGGTTTAATGAAAAACATATTTTACGGCTTTTCACCTCCTTAATTTTTGTATTTCGCAAAATCGAAAATTTTGCGAATATGCATTTCTTTGGGCAGTATTATGAAGTTAAAAAATTTATGATAGCATTCCCGGTTAATCAGATATTATGGATTATTTTAAAACATATTTCACCTCTTTTCACCTCCTTAATTATCGAAATTCGAAAAATCCTTTCTTAGTGGGTGCCTACAGGGCAAGTGGAAGCTTCCCTCAAAATTCCATGTTTCTAGGTCCACCGGTTTGGGCTGTGCGTTGATGAGTGTGTGAGTGAGTGTGTCAGGACACTTCATTTTATATATTAAGATGAGCGACCTTGAAGTTATTTTCAAATACCGCCTTGCAACTAAGAACCAAGCATTGAACTAACAAACCAGCTTTTCACCTATTTGTTTTTACTACTGTATTTAAACCAAATGCACTATAAACAGTACCAGACAGCTTGAGCGCTTTGGCGAGAATTCTGATTGTGTTATCACGTCAAATCTTTAGAGAACAACACCATACACATAACTGATTTCAGACGTACGCTGCCAAAATAAAAATTCTGGGAAAACTTATTCTATGGAGAACATATTTTCGTTGCAAGGAGAAAATAAAATAATAGCAGTACGATAAATACGTAAAAATTAAATAACTTATGTTGAAATAATAAATTACAATAATTATACAAAAATACGTGTTAGTTTCATGTCACGCCGCTAGGTTATTTTTCACAAGCTTACTCTTAGTATTTGCATAGAGCTGTCCGATATTAGTCTCTAGGGTATTTGCTTAAACTTTGATACCAATTAAACTTAATTGATTAATAGTTTGCAGAAAATTTCAGTGCGGTATTATATGCGAGTTTCGCAAGTATCGGGTCATTATATTTTCGGGCACAGAAATCACAAGAAGCCTTTATTTTAGCCATGTACTCTGAGGGCCTCAGAACACTATTACTGATAATGTGCGCGTTCACTGTAAAAAAAACTTCCTCAAATGTTTAGGAAGTTATTATCCCAGACGCAGTATGGGACAGTTATCATACTTCCGTCTTGTAAATATGCAAACGTTTACAAATGTTACAATACAAGTCTGGTAACTTTAGTAATGCATTTGACTGTTTTATAATTAGGTTTAGGAGTGTTACCAAGGATGTCTGGGAAACTATTCTACTATACCTACTTTCTTAGCGCTCCTATACGCACGTCTGGTAAATATACAAACAATTATTTAGAGTGTTGTTAAGTGATATTTCGTACACGACAGACGTGTTTTATTTTCGTACATAGGCAAAATGCGCGCCTGTAAAATTGTTTTGTAAAAATAATTTCCCAACACACTACACTGCAAATGAAACACATGGCAGGTGGCATGACGTTCAGTTCAACATTCCTGTAAAACACTGCGTGTGCTTGTGCAATGATAGAACTTACGAATGTCACTGAAAACAGTTTTCTCTGTATGCAGGATTTGTCTGAATTTAAAGTTATATCCTCGACCCTTTATCACCCTCCCCTACTCCTGGTAGGTATAAGTTATCACCATAGAAGGATTTATTACGATTCTGACAGTAGAGTTAAGGGCCGAGACGAGAACAATTACTAGCGTTAGTAAAAATTACCAAATTAGTTTTTATCGCAGGTGTAAACTTCTTGTCAGTGACATACGTATAATGGAGTGAAAATGTTTCAAACGCTTGCTCCAAAGCAATTTAGCTGAAAAGTTACTGGAACGTGCAGCAAGCCTTAACCTTTACTTCTTGGAAAGTAAACGACGCGGTTATAGCTGGAAGTCACACAGAGACTCGTTAACGAAGGAAAAACTGCAGCACTCGCTAGGTGCCCCGCTTGTAGAGGTGAGAATGGTATTCTATACACTCGCTTGGATCGCCCGTACGGTTACTGTGCTTTTAGGTCATCGGGAAAAGAACCAAGCAGCCATAAATACCTACTTTCGATTACGTTAGCCACAACACATCGTTAATTGGTCCTGTAGTGATACCGTTATACAACCAAGAGGGTACAAACTCAACTCAGTTTAAAACTTTTAAACATTTTTGTGCCATTTCCCTAATTTTTTACATTCAGTACGTCCGAAAACCACAGTTCGTAAGACATTTCTTTCACGAATCACACACTGACATAGGATATAACCAGTGTTTAACGTACGAAATCGCCTGACATGTTTTTATAAACATTATCATACTTATTAGTTTGAACGTAAAATGAAGTGCTGGGCTTAGAGTTACTTTGTAGGACAAAATTACGAGAAAATATTTAGTTTATAACACACACTAGCATAACTATAGTGATTTAAGATTGATTAAAAGGCACGCTTATAAATACTGTAATTCATAATTTTAAAGGTTTGTTACGCACCTCTTTTGTTTAATTAAGCATTGCCAAATTTAAACCCTGTTTCATGTTATTTTAGATTTAAGGCATTAATTTATTGCATAGCTTTATGTAACTGTCTCAAGTATTATGTAGTTGGATAAGTGTAAGAAAAGGCCTTAACTTCGCCAAAATAAAAGACGTTACAAAATAAAAGTTTAACACTACACTGGCAATTATGTCATTTTTATGATTGTGATTTTACCAGTTCATGTGACAAATTATTTGACAATAAGTGCCGATTGGAACATGACTTGAGTAACCCACATTCGGGCTGAGTGGAAAACCGAAGAGTCCAGTCTGGAGTATCACATACTTCAGGGCGACCCGAGCATGTCGCAATCGTAGAAGGCATCCAGTTCTCTACTGCGCCGGAATCCTCTTGGTCAGCGACCTTCGAGTAGGCACGTGGTCCCCCCGAGGCCGTCACTGTATACGGCCTCACGCAACCCTTCCTCCATTGTACTCTTCACCCCCGCGAGGGCGATTTTCCCACCCCCTTGTCCTCGACACAAAAATGCGTCCCTCTATTGAAAACGAAAAGGAAGTTTTATGGATGCTCCTTCCACCCCCTGTTGTCGGAGTAAAAGGGTTTGCCCCAAGACTCCTTAGTCCGTCCTTTAACAAGTTCGATACACGACGTTGTAGACGTAAACAATGAGAGGGACCTGGGGGTCTTAAAAATGTTCTATCGCGGGGGAGGTGAAGGAAGGGTTAGCGTGGCTTGTTTACGTCGCTCGGGCTTGTGGGACGGGTTGGGGTTGTAAATTACTCTTGACAACCATGAAGGACATCAAGCGACACGCTTCTGTAGGCCAGGGAAGGTTGCATGCAGCACGCTCTACAGACGAAGCAATATACGAGTGTAACAGCGGACTTTCAGTGCAAAAATTGCAAATCAATGATGTCAGAATACAAATCATGTCGTCGAAATGAGGCTCACAGACAAAAAAAACTCCACATAATCAAAGAATGTACGACATGGTTTTATTCATTGGACGTCTTCATTTTTACTAACCCTGATAGGCCTATTTAAAATCTAAAGTACCTTGCAATAACTTGAAAACATTTATCATCAAAAAAATTTTCATTGATTTAATGGCTTGGATTTCCAACTGGTACAACCAAAGTTCGATTCCCGACTGTGGAAACTGCACTACAGTTAAGTTGACCTGCCACTTATGCTGAAAGAACCGATTTAAAAATTCCCAATAGCTAGCATGTAAATTGCTGACATAAAAACAGTACTGGCTACACTGTCCAAGTATATGGGTGATTTCAGTTGGCATGTTAAGTTATCCTTTCTACTAGGGTCACTGTCATACATTTAGGAATTATTTATGAATTAGTTAGCCAAACGGTGACAAACAAGGGAGCGTTGATAATCACCAGATAGATTTAAGATATGTATCAGCATGTTACTGTTTAGAATAATTAGTACCCAAGGTTCTACTACTGGTCCATGATCAAATTTTGCTAGGTTGGAGAAAATTTCGTATTTTAAATTCAAACGTGCATTCCTGAACATGGCTCAAAGCTGTTACCCTATACTTGTACGGCCATTCAAGAAATGCAATGGGATTTTAAGTATCTTAAATGCGGCTGTATTAAATAACGAGTTTGGCGAAGAAAAATAACAGCTTGAGGCGTTCAAAAAGTAACCCGAGTAGAGCTTTCAAGCGTCCAATAACTCACGGGAGTTTTCAGGCGTTTAGACATTACCTGGTGATCGAGTGAACCTTGTCACGTGTTCGAACTAACCTAACTTACCCCAGCAAATGCCATAATATAACACCACTACCTAACGACAACTGCTACTTTTCTGTACAGCGATTATTACGGATGAAACTAACTTTGAATATATACCTAATTCTAAATGGAAAGTGGCCGGATGTGTAACTTTTTTGACGCCGTCTGGATATGTCTAGCGGTTTTTTAATACGTGTGTTTTTTCTACCGTGATGACATGGCTTGCTGACCCAGCCAAAACGGGGAGATCGGAAGTACGTATTTTAAGTAGCACTACTGATACACTGAAAGCTTCGAACCAAAGGTAGAGCAGAGAATGCCGTTTATTAAAATAACGCTTAATTTACTACTCGAAACAGAACGTTAATTTATTTTTCGAAGAGTAAAAGCAAATAAGTAATCTATTAGCGTACCTGACTTGAATTGCTTCAGATTAAATACCTAAAGGGTGGCGGTGTTTAATGTAGGTCATCATAGCTACTGCAACCTTTACTGCATATAGGTGTATAGAGAGGAAAAACCCACATTTTTAACAGTCAATTATCATGCAGGACTAGCGCATCACAACTTCCAGTAGATGAGCATGATTGTGTAATGAAACGCTGACGTAATTAGCTGGTTTTAATAAAACACTCACTTAATCGGTAGTTATCAGAGTTTCTGTTTCTAAGAAGGCGAATTAACTTCCATACCTAATGTTTTAAAGTTTATGGCAAAAGCATCACGTATTTTGCATGTATCCAAGAGAAATTTGTTGATCACAAACTGTATAGCACATATTTCCCAAGTTCAATATCACAAAACGGCTGGCATTACAAATAAATAGGCACTGGAAAATTTCGGGAATTCAATGACATGCAGGGTAGAATTCATGCTACTATGCATACTCAAGTCCTGTCTATTCGTTCATTGTCTGCTGTTCCACGGAGTAGTAGCTAGTGAACAAATAATCGGGGCTTGAGTATGAATAGTACAACGGATTCTAGCCTACAGGTAATTGAATTCGCGAAATTTTCCAATCCCTACAAATAAATAAATATCGAATGAGAAAGGCACCCGAGGGTATAGCACTCTGGATGCAGACTTTCTACTGTACGCCAGCAGGCATCTGCTTGCCTCGAAGGATTGCATGGAATGAAGGCCATACAATGGAAAAGCACCGGAATGAGAAGAGCGGAGGAGGCGGGAGATCTCTGAGAGGGCATCATCCGGCACGATTACCACATGCGCAATGTTGCCGAAATGTATGGAATTCCTTGAAATGTGTGGACTTTCAAGTGGTTTGTGGAATTTTACGTGCAACGAATACCTTTGTGTAATTTGTGTGGCTTGCTAAAATAATAAAATGTATATTCGTACAATTTTATTATTTATGCGTGTAGTATCATACATGACACCGTTTACGAATCATAGTTGAAAATTTTCAAGCGTAAGCTTGCATGTGAAAATAATGACTATATATTTGACAATTTTTTTTCTTGATGTCGTCAACAAAGGACGTGTTCGTTTTTACTGTGTGTGGAATTTGGTTGCGATGTCTGAGGATTTTGAGATGGTTCATCTGGCAACACTGATTCGGGAACCGACCCCATTGGAGATCGAAACCGGATCGCCTTGGTGGGAGGCGAGTGTTGTGAGCACTCGGCCGCGGCACCATCAAATGCATTCTAGAAATACAGTTATCTTGATGAACTGTCCGCTAGCTTACATGGTTTCTTTACGAGTATTTTTATGTTGAAGCTGGCGTGATTAGTTGCGTATGCAAGGCGTGTAGCTGGTGTATTGATTGTTCTTTAGCTTGGACGATTGTTACACGATTAGGAGAGCTACTGTAAGGCGTGTGAGTCTGTGGCAAGACGCCGCCGTGAATATTAACAATTTGCTCAACGAGACAACAATGATTACTTTCCTTTAGTTTGCTCAATACTGTATTATAAAACTGTGTTCAGTAACACAAAATTAAACCAGGGGTTTGATTTGCAGGACACAACAAATAATGATGATAGGTGCAGAGATACTTGTGTATAATAGTAACGTATGCGAAATTAAAAATTTAATTGGCTAATACAGTTGCTACAAGTTTTTAATGTTGAATGTGTTTCAGTAACTAAATCCTAGTCTAGCTAAAAACTTTATTTGTCTTAAAGAATGGCTTTTAATTATGTATACTTCAATGGACCTTCAAAAAACACGTTTACGGGTCACGATGTACCTCGGTAACCAAATGAACACTTTGAAAGAAACGTTAGCATTCAACAGAATAATTTTTTAAGTCAATAATATCAACACTTTAACACTCTCTTACATCAACTTCACTAGCACGAAACAAAAATTATAATTTATATTTGCAAAAAAAGTGACAAAAATTAAATAAATTTTCAATAAAGATTAACTAATGTTGTTGAGACTGTCCTCATTTCACAACGGTAAGACACGACGGGTCCTTTCTCAAATAAAACTATTGATGTAGTTACCATACTTCTGTTTAAAAAAAATACAACAACCCAATTCGGTTCTCGGTACTATCTATATAGTTCCTACAACAATTTGTCTTATAGAAGTAACAATATGTTATGTAGAAGGAGCCAATCACTTTCTTCATTATACAGAATAGACTGTTACTTTTAGGGGATCAATTGTAATAGGAACAATCAAGATAGTACTCACAACCTAACTGGACTGTTGTCCCTATTTTAATAGAAGAATGGTACCTACAACAATACTTTTCTTTCAGTGTTCATGAGCTCTGATATATAGCACTGTACCATGGAATCTTGGAACTGAGGAAAGTAAACGTGCTGTACAAATTCTGGGAAGAAAAACTTGTGAAGACATTTTGTCTTGTAAAAATTAGTTGAGCACCATTCCTCTAAATTGTGTTCAAGCTGTTTTGCAGCAAAAATTACATTACTTTTTATTTATAATCGAATGCTGTTCAAGTTGTATCCATTTCCTCTAATGATTTTTTATGGTTTTTTAAATTGTATCTTGTAATTTTCGCATAAAGACATGTGACGTGCGAAAGTCAACATGTTACTGTTTTGGAAACTTTTCTGTAACTAGCAAATGTATTTCACGAAGAAGTTGTCATGTGTTATTTAACGTAAAAATCTTATATTTTAAATAGCTGACATGTTTATAAGTATTGAATTTGTAAAAATATTCTGAGGATAAGGAAGTTTGTGTATATACTTTATTTATTTTGTTAGATTAAAAAAAACATTTCAAACTTGGCATTATTAAGGTCATCACTTATATGTATGAACATACAATTCTTGATGTGAATTATATGTTCATACTGTAAGCAATACAGAATTTATTGTGAGTACAAACACAAAATATGGAAATTTTGATTTTTGCTTATTACTGAGCGGAACCCACTGGATGTAAAAAAAATTATGAAATATTTTTCAGAGATAGCTAATGTTACAAGATAAAGAGTAATTTTTTTAAATATAAAACGGTTTTAAAAATTCCTGTGTAAAGACAGTTTACTTTGGCAGGAAAAAGTGTGTGAGATTTTATATTTTCACCAAATACTTTTCATTTGTTGACATTTTTCTGGTAACCTCTCCTTAACAATACATTTTTGTAGAGCTCATTGTTTTTTCATAGTGGTGCGTAAAAGTTTAAATTTGACTGTTTTCTGTACTTACATACTGTAGGAATATACTCACATTCAGAAATAAGATATTTCTCACGAATATAGATATGCTCAAGTAAATATCTAAAAGTGTGGTACAAGATGTCACAAAATCGTACGTCAATATTTAATGGAAACAAACCTAACACCTAGAGGAATAAAAAGTATTATGTGCACATGGGACTGAAAAAAAGAACGTCGCTGTACTACATGTCTCATGACTTACAGTGGACTGGATCGTGTTATTGTGGAATGCTACATCGGACAATGCCAACCGTACAACTAAATACGACTCGTCTTGTATGTAGTTGTCAATAACAGCTGCAACGACATTCAACACACAGACCATCCAGACCGCACGCTCTGCACCATACACCATGTAGTGCATACATGGTCCATTTTCGGATATATGTACGTTCATATATTGATTTTTACTCCTGTACATGGGAGAATAGTTCGTCCAAAATATTGACATACAATTTTCCAACAAACTGTTTAACTCAAGAAATTGACTTTAGTTTTAAACAATTACAATGTCTAGAAACGGTCTTTATACGATTTTTTTAATTTATAATATTTCCACGAGTAGTTCTTAAGTAACTCATAACATCTTTATTCACTGTAGATTATCTTATTTCGGTAGACGAGTTTATTATTGGCAAGTACAGTATAATACGCAAGACAGTAAAACTATAGAAAATACTTTTATATGTAGACAACAAACTCAAAAATATAAAATGTTATTGAGCCATATCCGGTTAAAAAATTTATATAATATATACACACATAATATATACATGCAGGATGGGAAAATTTATGTAAAAATACACATAGGATGGGGTTTCATTCGACCGACAAACCGCGGGAGGCGATCCCTCAGTAAATAATAAGCACAATATGTTTCAGAAAACTTTGTGTCTAAAATTAATATTAACGATGAAATAAGCCTTTGAAGTTCGAATTTTGAAACGTTATTTTCACCAAATATGTATGTGGGAAAAAAATAACTTGGAAGGACAATACTCTGAACATAGCTTTATGTTGTTAGGCTCTTCTAATCCATAGCAAATTCTGGTAAAGACATTCTACCCTTGTGAAAATAACAGGGGTGGTCACACACTACTTACGTACACGTTTTGTAACATCAGGAAATTAGAACATTTGATGAAGGTTTATTGAGCTATGTGACTTATGTAACAAAAGTGATCTTCTTGTTGCAACAGTCTAGGACCTATCTGTTTTTTCTTGTAATAGGAAGTTAATTGATGCTTCTCAGGTTCCAGGACCAGGTCGAAAGACAGATTGGATATCCAATAATTCCATTTCACGTTTAATTCATATACGTTGAAAAATAATTCTTCGTAACGTCTTTTAAAATGGCTCATAAGGCTGATGGTGCGGTAGTCTCCACACTCTTTCAGGTATTCTTCGTTTGCGATCAGCAGAAATCATGATTTAAGTCAGTCTGATGCGATATCTCCAGAACTGTATGTCTCATTGACGAGTATAGTTAGCTGTTTGATGTTTTCATCAATATGGACTCGAATTTGTTCAATATTGTTAGTTTTAGCTTATCACTTAACTGATTCAAATAATCATTTATCTCTCTGGTTACTGTACCTCTTACTTCTGTTGTTACTAACTTACTCATGTCAAGCGTTTCTCTAGAATTAACCTTTTATGACCCTTTCGAATTTCAATCTCAATTTGGCATTTAAGAGGTCATAGTCCGAATTGTTATCAGCTCCTGGAAAGGTGTTTTTTAAAGTCATATTTCCAGAATCAATTCTTTATTTGGATATAATCAATTTTATTTCAGATTATTAATTATTTACTATTACCAGGAGCTTTCCACGTATAACATGTCGAGATGATGGTTAGAGACACTGGAAAATCGCGGGAATAGTTGACTATTTGCTAGGTTCCAACATGCTGTATATAAAACTGAATGTTTTGTATCTATATTGGCTATGGTTTATATGAAGCATTATTTCTCTCTACAACAGGCCCAGTTAGAACTGTACAGCTTGAACACACAGCGCGTGTGATTCGCCACAAAACTGTTCACACGTGTCACGGTTAATATACTATAGTTTATTGGAGACTATGCTAAACATTTTCGCGATTTTCCAGTGTCTCTAATGATGGTATATTGCGAACATTATCTGTGCCAACATACCCTTGAAAACACTGTAGTTTCTCGCCCCGTGTATCATTCGGTAACGCACGTCGAAACTCCGTAACTGTCTGCATACCGATAACTAGAGACATGCAAATTTCGCATTATCATTTGGTAGCAGCCTAAGATTCACTTTCCTATTCATGACAGAGCATAATCTGTGATTCAATTGGTCACGAACTTTTACGTGTTGTCAGTTACGTGTGTTACGTCTTTATAGAGATTGGCCTCTCTGCCGTGTAAGCATTCTCCGCGGCAAGTCACGACAATATCGGCCAGCGGAAGACGTCAGACGAGCCTATAGTCACTTGGAGTCTAGTCAGTTTTCAGAAAATAACGCGAATTTTACATGTCTCTACCGATAACAGGGATTAAATATTACTAGAGATTATGGTTTATCGCGTTTGTTCCTTGAGCTGTTGCCCTATTTGACTGAGCCAATAAGAATCCCGCTATTGTAAAATTTTATGCCTGTTATTGGTCTGCACACAGCTACGTTGTGTCAGACTTAAATCACCCAATCATATGTGTTACAATTAACTACAGCGTTTTCAAGGGTATGTTGGCATACAACATTTTTGCGATATACCATCATCTCTAAATATTACCGTTAGCGAAATTCTTATTGGCTCAGTCAAATAGGGTAACAGCTCAAGGTACTGGGAAAAGTCAGTAATATTTTGATAAGCTGAACGTACGTTGAAATCCAGCAAACAGTCAAATTTTCCAGCGATAAACCATCATCTGTAATAATAGGTGTTTTTTTAGGTAATTTGAACCAAGTATTTGACACGTTAGAGACATGAACTTTTCGCGATAAGAAATTTGCCTCACTCTGTGTCCGTGACTTGTGTGCACGTCTGCAGACTTGCTTCACAGTCAGAGATTGGATGTTTTGACATTCGTTGTGTCGTGGGGTTTTACACGCAAATCACAGACGTGTGGTGTTACAGTAACCTTATTGTGATTGGTACAGTCAAATGAGAAACGTCACAGTTCAAAGGCACGCTGCCAATATCTCTGAAGCAGAACTGCAGACGTGCACATAAGGCACTGGAACAAAGTGGGGCAAAATTCTTTTCGCGAAAAGTTCATGTCTCTATTAATAGTGTACGATTGTCACAATGAATGATATTTGTCGATTACTAGACAAGGTGGTCGTAAAAAGTGGTCACTTGATCGCGAACCAGCTATACAGGAGTGCGTGAGAAAATGACAGTGGAACGTCTGTCCACGGCAGACGGCGCAGTTGTTACAAACGCCAGTCACGACGGCGATAAACCACAACTTGCCATGCAGAGCCACGCGACGCTATTGAGACGTCAGTCAGCGCGACGTCTCCGCTGACAAGCGATATACGCAGCCGCGACACAATGCAAGAGCCATTTAAGGCCGTGAAACTTAATTAAGTTTCCACAAACAAGCGGGCATGCTCGCAAGACGTGTGGGAACTGGCAACCAGCGAGTTGGCTCGTGTCCCGCGACAGAACCACTCACGACTCGCGGAAGCAAACCTGCGAATCGCGGTGGCTTTATTAATACGTTTTTTTATTTCTATATGCCAGTTTATAAACAAAAACGAGTACAATTATTACTCATTATTACATAAGGATTATAACATTTAAAAAAATAACGTACACTTTAACAACTTTCTCGTATATAATTTCAGTAAATATTGACAGCAACTTAAGGAAAATTATTGATAATATTATGTAATGTGAGTCACAATACAACCAAACATTTAATAAACTTTTCGTGGAATGTACATCTCTGGTTCGTTTTAGAATAAAAAAAGCGTCTACTGTCATAGCATCAAAGGTCTATAAACACTTAAAATTTACTCTGTAAAAAAAACTTCCTAACATACACGGGAAGAAATTAACTCATACACAGTATTGGGAACAAACCATATTACAGGTTGCAAACAGAGCAGATGCTTACCGCAGTTACTATACAAGTCTGGTAAAATCTGTACGCATTTGACTGTTTCCTTAAACTGTACAGGAACCCTGCCATTGATAAATGGGAAATAATATTTTACCTTTTTTTTTTTTTTTTAAATCTCTTATGCATCGGTGTTATAAATTTACAAATTATTTTCACTGTGCAGTGTCCTCAGAACTGTCCATTGTAATGAAATATGCAAAACAGAATGTAACAAGTACACAGTAAAAATAGTACTTTCACAAGATATAAAATTGTAAACAAATGTCAGAACATTTATCAATCTAGGCAACACAACAATAATGTCGCAGGTAATTAATGTGGTCTCAATGTTCCACATCCTACTTGTGAGGACTCGCGGAATATATTTTTATGAGCAGATAGTTTTATGTGAAACGAAATAACCTTCAACGACTGTTTGTAATTTTACAAAAAAAAATTCTTAGAAACTGGTTGCCAAAAATATTTTTATGACACTTCAAACAATTATTGTAAAATGTACAAGAATGTATCTGTAACTGCTCAGTTGTTGTATGTAATTACATAAATGTATGTACGTACATAAAGAGACATAATATATAAACAAGAATTTCCTGTAATGTTTACAATATTTTTGTGACATTACAATGAAGTTTTTTGGAAACTTGTTTCCAAAGAATAGTTTGTAAAATTATTGCTGTGTACTTTTGAGTTTTGAAATGTATATGGTTAGTTTCAAGACTAGTGCTTCGTGAAATTCTAGTTGATTCAAATGTCAGTAATACCTATAGGTCATTCGGATTAAAGTGAAAACTAACTATTTAACATTTGAGAAATATCACTAGCTGTTACTACATATGATTCAACATTAGCGATAGTCACTTTACTGTTTGTATGGTTGGCAACGAAATAACACAACATAGTTCCGTGTTTATGTGTATTTAAATACAACACTACTGAAACAAAATCAACCGGCAGCGATATAGTTGTATTTTATATAATTAATAAACTTATTTTTATTAAACTATATATGTAGTCCTACCTATCGACTGAAAAATTTATCTTACACGCGCAAACATAAAGTGACGAGTCCCAGGAGGTTAGACTTATCCCGTCGTTAGCTGCTACACGCGGAAAGATACGAATTGGCTGGAAATAGATCTTTAGCAGGGCTTTTGCGACTGCTCACTTTATTCCGAACTGCCTATATCAATATTGTCCTACGGTATACTCGAATTTTATTTCGTTGGTTGTTATTTATAGCTGATAGTTAGAGACATGAACTTTTCGCGAAAAGAAATTTGCCTCACTTTGTGTCAGTGACTTGTGTGCACGTCTGCAGACTTGCTTCACGGTCAGAGATTGGATGTTTTGACATTCGTGTGTCGTGGGGTTTTACACGCAAATCACAGACGTGTGGTGTTACAGTAACCTTATTGTGATTGGTACAGTCAAATGAGAAA